>AXCM01004662.1:0-20256 GCA_000473375.1 Anopheles culicifacies | reverse complement strand
GTGTGTTGAATGTACCTCCCACATGTACTTGGAACCTGAACACCTGTGAACATCCCTTTAACCTGTAATGCGGTTTTTTTATTGTGACTCCTTCTCCTTCTTATCCTCAACCACACCTGCGATAACGCTAACAGGTAGCGAAATTCAACAGTTCATCAGTGCCCATGTGGAACAAGAGCTGCTGGGAGTAGGACCAACGGAGAAACAACTTCAGGAACCAGAGCTACCTGACGAGCGAGTTGAACAAACGGAGAAAGAAGATGTAGAACCAGAATTGCAGGCGCTAAACGAGCAGGAGAACGCCTCAGCAGTTTCGCTGCCAGATGAAGAACAACGCGAAGAGGTATGTGAGGTGCAAGCAACTACCAGTTCCAATACGGAAATTCTAAAGGATATCGAGGCACTGATCATGCAAATGGAACGTAAGCAAGAATCCACCAACGGATCCGTTCTGCGCAACATACAGCAACTTCTCAGCCAGCTTGTGGATGGCGATCACACCTCCCGGTCTCCATCCGCCACATCGATACGTTCGCAGGCAAGTGATCAGCGTATCATGAGCAAAAGTCCCATCCCTGTACGCAACGCCCTCCAGCAACCGGTCCATTCACCCGACCCGAATCGTACCATCGAGGACGACGTACGTGACTTTGTACAGGAAAACATACAGGACATTCTGCCGAACCTTGTGCAACAGGTACGGCAGGAGCTGGACGCGGTAAAAGTGAATCTACGGACGAAACCAAAATCATTGGAAGATGACATACGAGAGACGTTGATGAGTGCCGAGTACACGGAGAACGATTACAGCAACATTCATTA
Source organism: Anopheles culicifacies (assembly GCA_000473375.1). Classification (NCBI taxonomy): domain Eukaryota; kingdom Metazoa; phylum Arthropoda; class Insecta; order Diptera; family Culicidae; genus Anopheles; species Anopheles culicifacies. The sequence goes on along the minus strand of AXCM01004662.1, from coordinate 19,434 downwards.
CTTTCCATTTGATAAACCCACTGATTCGCCGATTATATTTCCTGAGCGTCATCTAACAACGACAAAACCGACTCAACAGTCAGCCGTGACTGAAGAAACGGATGAGTATGCAAATATTCAGAAGTTTCTCGAGCGCGCGATTCGAAACGAAAAAACTACAACTGTGTTTGATCAGATGAAGCGAAGCAGTAGCTACCTGATCGATAGCAGTTCCGACGAAGCACGACAAACGGCGGAATCTACGGATTATTACGATTTGGTGTCGATAAACGAGAAGCTGATGAATCTGTTCACTAAAGCTCCGTCGAAGGAGCTTCAAACAGTGCAACAAACTGCAACGGAGTTGAAGAATACACGCAGAGAGCAAAGCACATCTTCTCCAAAGAACGATGCACCGTTAGCTAGAGAGGATACGGAACCAGTTCAGCATGTTCTAAAAGAGCAAACCCCACCAGTTCCACAAGAAATAACAGCCGAGAAGAAAGGCGTGAAGAAGCGTCGTGGATCACGCATTCCTGTCAACAAAAACAACTATCTCTACAGGCGCCCGGTGAAAAGCTCGTCGGAAAGTGACTATGAAGTGCTGGCTACGAACGCAAGGCCAATGCAATCCTCTGCAGTTGCTATTGATCATGTAGCAGAAATGCGCCACGTGGTGGACAACATTGAGCGTATAGAGCAATCAATGGAACAAGTAGAAGATGGAGCAAGAGAACCAGAAGAAGATGGTGATGAGATCATTGATGAACCCATCTATATCAATTTACCTACAAAACGGGATTCTGAAACTGAGATTGTGGAAGAACCGAAACAGGTTGAAGACGCGATTTCTGTTGGAATAAACGAAACTAACACTGTTGTGGAACCTGCCATAGAAGAACCTTCACAACTCGTACCAGAGGTTAACACTCAAGATACGACACAAGATCGTCCTGTAGATGAAGTTAAACCTGGTGATGTTGTGGTTAGTGAGCCTACTGTGGAAAACACAAGCCCTCAAGAATCTCCACCAGATGTTCCGAATGCAGTTCAACAACCTTCTGCCCAAATTGTAGAACCTGTTGTTACTGCTACTACTGAAAATGTTTTGGAAGAACCGGCTCAAATTGAACAACCAGTTATTCCTTTGGATAACTCGAATGTCAAACAGGAACCTTCCGTTGAATCTACCCCTCCAGAAGAAAACCTCAATGAAGTTAAAAATCTAACTTCAAACGCAAACGAAGCAATAGTGCCTGATCAACCGCAAAGTCAAGAGGTTCAAGTAACTCCTACTTCAGTGAATAAAATGCCAGCTTCCGTGCCTACAACATCCGATTCAATCGCAAATGATGCTGTGCCAGAAAATACAACAAACGTAGCAGAGGACGATCAACAGGACGACGTAATCAGGCACAGTTCTAAGCTGGCCAACAATCTATCGGAGCTAGTGCTGGACACAAAGCGGCTCATACAGCAAATGAAGGACGAAATCAATTCCGACATCGCCACGTTCAATGAAGATGATGCTGCCTACGAGGAAGATTATTACGAGGACGAGTACGAAGACGAATGGGAAGGTGAGGAGGAGGAGGAAGAAGAGTGGGACTCCAACGAGGAGTACGATGTGGACGAGAACGGGGATTTCTATGAGTACGAGGATGATGACGATGATGGATCGGTCATGTTTTCCGAGATGACCATTATCGATTCTGCCAATGGTAAATCGAGAAGTGTCGAACAACCGCCAAATGAAGTGCTACCTGTTGCAGAACCACCGCAGATGATCTTACCTATCATAAACATGGCGATCGTGAGGGAAAACGAACGTAACAGCGCATCGGAGGTGAGCGATCTTCCATTGGATAGTGATTTCAACGATGCTATGAGCGTGATAGAACAATCGGTCGGTGAGATCAGGAACATGCTGCATCTGACCGAGGAAGCTCTTGGACCACTGGAGTTTGCAACCCCGCTGCATCATGCTTCCAGTGTGGAAACGCTGCAAAACAGTCCGGAGCAGAGTGAGATTAGTGAGATAACGCTTGTGCCTGAGTTGAACAATACGACGGCTGAAGAATCGAGTGAGAGGACCCTCGTTGCCGAGGAGAACCTTCCAATGACAATGAAGGACGTACAAACGCTGTTGAACGCCAAAGCGGTGATAGGAGGTTTCATCAAAAATGTACAACAAATTGAACAAATGGTTGAAGATCATCTGCAGGATCAAGAAGCAATGCCAGAGGACTCCCCAATGGTGATTTACGATTCGGTGAAGACATCCTCAACGGAGACTACGGATAATAAACCACCCTCAGTTATCGAGAGACATACGCCGAACGGACATGGTACGATTGTAGAGGAGCCAACCAGTACGATGGAAGAAACAGAAGCTCAAGATCAAGTGCAAGTCGTTGCAAGTAATAAGAGTGATGCACCTAACATGTCTGCTGTTGGCGGTACAGATGTAAATGTATCATCGGTGATTGTTAATGAAAGTCCAGCAGTACTCTCTGAACCGCAAGAAGCGATTAGAGATGATAAGAGTGTACAAATGCCAACAATCCCACAAGTACAGAATACCAATGTTCCTGTACATGATCACATGAGTAACACTGCCAACGAAAATATTAATAACATCACAACGATCGGAAGCACACAACTTCAGAGCACTGAAGTACGTGTGGATTCCAATGAAACGAAAGGACTTACAGAATCACCTTCGCGCGAAATTATATCTCACGATTCTCAGAACACGATCTCGACTCTCGAAAATACAACGCCCGAATACGTTAATGCAAATGCCTTAGAAATGGCTTACGCTAATGGGTCTAGCGTGCCTATTCCCGAATACGCAACAGTATTGAAAACCGGATCGAAACTTCAGATCATCGAGACTCCCGCGAAAGAAGCGGATAATGCTGAGAACTTAACTAATCAGGAATCAAGAGAAAATGGAGAAAGTGAGCAACTTGCAGCAATTCAAACGGATCATGTGTCAAATGATGCATCTGAAGATGTTCCAAATGATACCGAACTTACTGCAGTAGTTAGCCCAGTGGTTCATGAGACTATACCACCTGAATCTCAATCAACCAGCGAAGGATCTCAAGTTACAGGAGCTACTCCTGTATTCGCACCAATTGAGAATAATATCACGCCGGTTGTTCAAGCTAACAACATACCACAAACTACAAACACGCCACAAGATCCTAAGGATAACTCAACGGAGGATCACACAGCAATAGCAGACGAACAGAACACTGCACAAACTACACCTACTGGTGATGCTGTAGAGCAACCTCCACCAGAGCCGACCTCGAGTCAGTTGCTCAATGGACATGCATTGGACAATCGCACATCATCTCGTGCCTCCTCCGAGGAGCCTTCATCCAGTTTCGTTGAAATACAACCATCACAGGTCATTGTTCACTCGCCACAGACGGAAGCGCTGCCTTCCGTCGTTCCACCTGAAGTACCACCCCGTACCACAAACATTTACCAAAATGTGGACATTCATCCCCCTGCCTCATCTATCGCCAATACCACCTCCACCACCACTACCACCACCGCCATCACTACCACTCCTGCTACTACCTCCATCAAGAGCGCATCAACTCGTTCGAAAGCGAAAGCCCCTAAACTAACCGTTAAAGTTGCATCCGCTGCTGCTTCTTCGCAGTCGGAGGATGGTGCCTCCCCGACAACACCACCAACTCCCACTGGTCAGAAGGCTAACGCCAAAGCAACCGCTTCCAAAACTAAAACCGATAGTAAAAAGAAATCCACCAGCGCCACATCTGCACCGGCCGATGCTAATGGTCGGCGGCCATCGATCACGCGCAAAAAGTCCATCGGTGGTGTGTTTGGCCCGGTGCAAACCAACACGGTCAAGAACATGCAGAAAGAGTTCCTCAATAAAGCGAAAGAATCGCCCAAACCGAGCACATCCAAGGTAACGCCTAAACCGGCCAAACTCGTCCAACCGAAGGCGTTTACCACTCGCTCATCAACGACACCGACCGCTTCCACCAGTAAGGCGGCTACACCAGCGTCGGAAGACGCCAGTACCTCGGCCCGCTCGACTCCCGGGCCGAGCGAAGCGGCCGAACCGATGCCGGGTAGTTCGCGCGACACAACGTACATGTGCGAGAAGATGCTCAAGAAGAAGTATCGCGAAACGTGCTTCAGCGATGAGTACCAAACGACGGACGATGAGGACGAAAGCCGGATGACGGTCACGGAAAGCGAGCGCACCATTATCAAGAGCCTGGTGAAACCGTACGAACCGAACAGTGAGCCTCCAGAAGTAAGTTGCGTGCGTGTGCTTGGAACTAGTCATTTGAACCCGAACGTCACATTTCCGACGATTACTGCGCATATGTGTAGAACTCAGTCCCATCGGTTGTTGTGTTATGTGAACTGACCATCAATCACTCAGAAATTGGATTAATAGTCGGGATGTAGAACCACATTTTACTATTCACCTTGTTTTGTTTAAAGGAAACGCTTTTTTGGGTAATGTTAGTAATGCGATGTTTCTACGTATTGTTCTAGATCCAAGCGAAACAGCTGTTGGAAGATGGTTTGGTGCAAACCCAAGCCCAAGCGGAACTTGCCGTTCAGTTAATTGAGCTACGATACGCGAAAGATAACGCAATCTGGGCCTCTACGCAGTGCCACACGATCGATGAAGCGAAAGATCTCTTGCAAAAGGAGTGTGAACTCTGTCTGGGTGTGTTCCCAATGAATGAGATCGTTTCCATGCTCAAATGTACTCACACCTGCTGCTTTGAGTGTGCGAAGGAGTACTTCACACAGGAGATCACCAACCGATCGATCACGAACTGTAACTGTCCGTACTGCAAAGAGCCGGATCTGAACGGGCCAGATGTTACGGAGGATGATGTGCTGGAGTATTTCTCCAATCTGGACATTCTGTTGAAGAATATTGTGGACGAGGAGGTGCATGATCTGTTCCAGCGCAAGATACGTGACCGAACGCTAACGAAGGATCCGAACTTCAAGTGGTGTGTCCATTGTTCGAGTGGATTCTTCGCTCGGCCCAAACAACGACGTCTGGTATGTCCGGACTGTGGTTCAATCACCTGTGCCTCGTGTCGTAAACCGGTAAGCTTACGGAACTGGATTCTTTTCGGGTTTGCTAAGCACTAATCTGATCATCTTCCATTGCCGCAGTGGGAATCTCAGCACGAAGGACTAACGTGCGAGAAGTTTACCGAATGGAAGGAAGCAAATGATCCAGAGCTGCAAGCAGAAGGTGTCCAGCGTCATCTACAAACTCACGGTATTAGTTGTCCGAATTGCAAGTTCCGCTACTCGCTCGCTCGTGGTGGTTGTATGCACTTTACCTGCACCCAATGCAAGTTTGAGTTCTGTTACGGATGCAACAAACCGTTCATGATGGGAGCGAAATGTAACGTTTCACCGTACTGTGCGAAGCTGGGTCTGCATGCTCACCATCCGCGCAACTGTCTGTTCTATCTGCGCGACAAGGAACCTCGAGATCTTCAAAATTTACTGCTGGTAAGGAAGGAGTTAAGAACGGCGATTGTGTTCTGGTTTAAACCCAAAGGTTACTCCTCTTTTAGATGAACAACGTTCCGTTTGACACTGAACCATCGGAGCAAATGAAGCAGGAGCTGACGAATGGAGAAGGTGCCATCATGAAGTGTCCCATTCCACTGCAAAAGGAAACACCAGCCGGTCTGATGGATATGATCTGCAGTGCAGATGTCCCCGAGAATCATGCCGGATTATGCAGGTAACCGGATCGTTTCGAATTTGATTCGTCAAATCGGAACAAATACATTGTGTTTTCAAGTATTTCAGCACGTACTGTGGCGTAAGTAGACGCAACTGAATCATGTCCATCAATACAAGGACCGTAGAGAAACCCTCTTTGACCAGAAATTTAACGACAGACCTGTACTGGGACATGACCACTACTAATACATTCCCCCTCATCACTGTCGATGATTCCCCTCTTCTAGACCGCATTATATTGAGTACCTTAGCTTCCTGGTGACCCACAATAGCATTGATCCCATCAACATACTCAACGCGGACGATCTCGAGTCGATTGTGCGTCGCGCTAACAAACGTATGCCTCCGCGCCCGTACGGCATGGTGGATGGCATCTATCGCGAATATTTGCTGCAGGTGAGAGCGGCCTCCAAGCATGATGTCCACTAAGCGTTGCGTTTTTTTTTTTCTTTTTTTTTCTCTCTATCTGCTTCTTCCAGAACCCATTACGTTGAATATTTGGTCGGTACGGTATCGAAAGCGCAGATCGATCCGCTACCGATACTGGATCTTACCGATTGTGTCCAAGAGTTGCGCCGCCGCGGCATTGAGCTCCCGGAACGGGGTCCCTGGGACACCGATGAAATTTATCGGGAAATGTGCCAGAAGGTGAGACGATGCTTCACGCTAACGCTTCGATGGCAAAAAACCCGGCGGATGCGTTCCCCTTTGCACTTACGCATAACGCATTGCCGGGCGTGGTGATTCACCAGTTCCACATTGCTCTTGCGCTCTGTCTGTAATTACCTCATGGAACCACTTTACGTACCCCCTGGACACATACGGTAGCGGATTCTGACTGCACTGACTGCCATTTTCCAATGGACGATACTGTTCCAAGCCGAACGAAAATATTTTATGTAAATGTTGAATGTGCAATCACTCCTTCTTGTACGGCACTTTCCACTAACAGATGTAGCAGTAATGTAACTAATGCGTAGTTTAGATTGTGAAGCACTAATTCTGGCTAATGATCCTTTGCTTTACTCGCTTGATCTGAGCGTGAGCAACGACTTATACTTCACTATTCCTGTGTACTTATTGTTGTGTCCCTAAATGGCTCTAAACGAATTTTGTTTCTTCCATTCCACAGCTCGTTAAGGAGAAAATTCCTCTTGACAATTAGATCAACTGTTTCCGGATAATCTGAAACATCAAACTTTCAACGCATAGGATAAGTATACTTTATCATTGATTAGGGACTGTTCCATAGTTGCCGGCATGATCCATCATTATGTATACCCAACAAGAATGATCGGAGTTTGATTAAATTAAGAAATATATATCCAATAAATCTATACTGATACAACTTTTGTATGATCTTTTATTGTACTTACTCCAATTAACTTCTGCTTAGCCGTAAACGCCTAACTGGTTGGATACCTTTTGGATGATGGTAAGCCTTACTGTTAGCATTAGATGACACTGATGATGCGAGCAACTCTTGTATTAACTTGAAATCGGCCGCTTTGAAATTTTTCTGTACGGAGTAGCCTTGGGCACGGGGTTCGTTGTTTGTACTGTCGTTCGTTTTTGCAGGTATTTTCAAGCCGGCGTTCGATTTTCCATGGCGTTTTCTTTTCTTCTCTTTTTTCTCGGGCAATTTGATGTAGGGCGTCTTTGCTTCACTAGTTAGCGAAACAGGTCCCGGAACGGTACGTTCAGGCCACTTCACTTTTGCATCCAGTGGGATTCGCGTGTTGTACGAACAAATTTGACACGTGTATTTCTGAGACAAATAGATATCACGATTTCTTACAATAATGTGCGAATGTTGCATGTTAATCCAGCAAATACTTACTGCTACCCGTCCAGCACGAGTTTTCAGATGTTTTACCAACGATTGTTGCTGTTTGGTTAGGTCATTCCTGCTTTCTAGCTTTGCTATCTGCTTGGTGCTTCGTTTACATTTCGGTATAACCGCTACCGAAAAGTAGCCAGTCGTCCACGGAATGTGACACTTTCGGCACATTTTATTATACTCACTTTCATGTAATACATCGTTATTAACCGATTTCCTCCTGAAATGGACAAAACAATTAACACAAGCTAACAGGGGACAACACGTGCATACTTACAATAAAGCCAATTTTAGGACAGCCTGAAACTTGTTATTTACTGGCAACTGCTGCCCGAACTCCCACAGTCGTTCATTCATGATGGACGGACACTTTAAACAAACGATTATTATTAGTTTGGAGCACTGAACACCAAATTCCTCCTGCTACGAAAGCCGACGAAAATCCGCATGGAGTGTAAACAACAACAAACGTGCTTTGACAGCTGACCGTGCTGAACTGACAGCATGGAACCGACAGCATTTTATTTACGACACTTTTTTGCAAAATGCACTCCGATTTATATTATTGTTTTATAATACCCCTCTAAACAAGCAAACAACTACATATGTTGTACGTTTGGATGCTTTTGCAAATTGAAGAAAAGTAATTTTGTCGGCATTTTGGTTTGACAGCTTGCATTTGCCGATGACATTCTGCCGGTGTCAAACTTCTTGGCAGAAAGATTTTCACGCAGTTTTCTCGTTTTTTTCTTCGTTCGTTCGTTCTGCGCGCCGCGAAAAATAAGGACCGTGCTGTAGTTTTCCTCGTCAGCTGAAATTCCTCGTGGCTTGCTAGGCCCTAAGCTATCCCTTTCGGATTATCGTCCCGCGGTAGCAAAATGTCGTTCGTTGCTCGAAATGTGGCCAGAACGTTGGTGCAGGTAAGTAGGGGAACGACCCTGTTTCGAGGACATTTAATTTGTGTTGATCACTGTTTATGTAACACCCGTGTCTCGCTGTGAGCGGATTTTCGGGACAAGCTTGGCATGGTTCTGCGGCAAGAATAGTGCATTTATATTCCCTTCTCGTTTGTAGGCGTCATGCCGTGGCATTCATTCGACGGCCGTAGCTCAAAACCCGGTAAGCATTGGAACAAGTACCTGGCTTACAACGATTTGTTTGTGTTGCACAGTTATTCATTATCATGTTCCACACGTTTTCCAGCGTCAGGGAAAAAGCGAAGGTCGCATTACTTGCACTCTGATTCCCGGTGATGGCGTTGGTCCGGAGCTGGTGTACTCGGTGCAGGAAGTGTTCAAGGCAGCCGACGTACCGGTGGACTTTGAGACGTTCTTCCTGTCGGAGGTAAACCCGACCCTGAGTGCTCCGCTTGAGGATGTCGTCCGGTCGATCAACAAGAACAAGGTATGCCTGAAAGGTATCCTGGCAACGCCCGACTTCAGCCGCACGGGAGAGCTGGAAACGCTCAACATGAAGCTGCGTAACGAACTCGATCTGTATGCGAACGTCGTGCACGTTGTGAGTCTGGAGGGCGTGCATACGCGCCACAAGGGCATCGATGCGGTCGTCATTCGTGAGCAGACGGAGGGTGAGTATTCGGCACTGGAGCACGAAGCTGTGCCCGGAGTGATTGAATGCCTGAAGGTGATTACCGCCCAAAAGTCGGCCCGCATTGCCAAGTTTGCCTTTGACTATGCGACCAAGCATAACCGCAAGAAGGTCACCTGCGTCCACAAGGCCAACATCATGAAGCTGGGTGACGGTTTGTTCATGAGAAAATGCGAGCAGGTAAATCCGCCACCTGGGTGTGATTTGTTCGATCAATTGTCAATAATAGCACTTATCCGTGTTTTTGTTTCAGATCGGCAAACTGTATCCCAGAATTCAGTTCGAGAAGATGATTGTGGACAACACGACGATGCAGCTGGTCAGCAATCCAAACCAGTTCGATGTGATGGTGGCTCCGAACCTGTACGGTAACATTATCGATAATATCGCATCTGGATTGGTTGGTGGAGCTGGTGTTGTGGCCGGTGCTTCGTATTCCGCCGAGCATGCCGTCTTCGAGCCGGTAAGTAACACATGCATAGGATAAAACGGTATTTTGCAACGCTTACCTTTTTCCATCCATCCAAAGGGTGCACGCCACACGTTCGCTGAGGGTGTTGGTAAGAATATTGCCAACCCAACGGCAATGCTTCTGTGCTCATCGAAGATGTTGCGCCACGTGAACTTGCTGCCATACAGCCAAATGATCTTCCAGGCGGTGCAGAACGTGCTGCGCGCCGGTAAGGTCCGCACCAAGGATCTCGGTGGTCAGAACACGACCAACGAGTTCACCCAGGCTGTTATTCACAATCTGCGATAAGCTGTGCCACCGCAAATGAAAATAAGCACCCCGCATCCAACCCTTGGGGAGAAAAAAAACGGAACCAGAACGAATTGATCTATATACCCCAGTTCAAAAGTACCCTCTCTTCGGAAGATTCCTGCGGAAACACGATAGTACTTTTGCCATCTATCTTTTCAGTATCTCTACCCCCCCTACACGAGCCTGCTCTAACTTATTTGTTCCCGTTTTTATGCCGCCTTTTCTTTACCGCCGCCCCCGCCATTACAAAATGAATGCAAATGTCGCTGATAGAGTTTACCTAGTGGAAATTTGTTTTTAAAACAACGGTTAGTCCTATTTATTGAACCTACCAAAGTAGAGAAGCAGCAGACGCGCTAGTAAAGCACTAAATAGCAGGACGCTCCCTTGATCGACCATCGATCGGAGGCCTGTATGGCTACGTCGAGAGTATTAACGAAATCTAGACACACCTCTCTTTAATCCGAACGAGAAGACAACACAAGGATATAGCCGACGCCACCGTTGTATGTTTCTAGTGAAAATGACGAGTCATCGAAATATAATAAACTTAACATGAGAGTGTACCGGTTGGTAAAAGCAACTCCAATTTTCTTGTCAACAATCCTATTCGCCTTTCTATGTTTTGCTGCTTTTCCACTTCATGCTACACCTAATTTAGCTAGTTTGCCACAATGAATTCAACGGGAGAGCCTATTAGTTTACTTTTTCGCCTTTTTCGGTTTGGCCAACTCCAGTGTACGATCGGATGCCTTCGCCTTCAATGCGTTCGGTTCCACCGTAAACGGTTTGTCGCGATACTCGTTGTACACATTCCTGTACGACTTCGCAACAGCCAGCTCGGCCACCCGGCTAGACGCAACGGCTTTCAGCACATTTTCCGGCAATCGTGTATCCTCCACCACCACTCCTTTGGCACGGCGTCGACGCTCGAGCGGTACGGCCAACTTGGCTACATGATCCGAAGGCATCGCTTTCAGAGCGGCCGGCTTAGCGGCGGGACCTGCCTTCTCCGGTCCGGTAAACTTCTTCCGTGCGTATCGCGGCTCCGAGAGGCTTTCGATGCGGTTGATCAACGCAGTCAGCGGTTTGCGCTCACGTTTCGGTTCCTCGGGAGCGGGCGCTTGCTTCGGTTGTGCGTTCCGCGTCAGCCATTCCTGATGCTTTTGCCATTCGTCCGGTGACATACCCTTCAGTTTGTCGATTTCCGGCAGTGTAACATTAGCCAGCCGGCTGTACACGGTGAAGATGCTCTTCTTGATGCGCTTCTCAAGCTGATCCTGTCGGCGCCGGTCGATGAAGCGACGGTACTCCTGTTGGGCCGCAACCAACTTCCGCACGTGCGGCAGAGCAAGCTGCTGGATGCGCTTCGAGGCGTTCGGTTCTTTGTACGTGCGGCACACTTCCGTTTGCTTGGTGCTACGATTCACGGCACGTGGTTCGTATCTAGCGCGCGGCATACGCGGTTTGGCCAAATATTGCGTTCTCCTTGACACTCTGCGGACGGTGGGCATGCGAGGTTTCTCACAGCGAACCTGCTGCTGCAGTAACTTGCCGACCGGACAATTGCAAGGCGTGTAAAGAAAGGAATTCTCTACTGGCTTCGAAACGGCATTCTTTTTCAGACAAGGAATGGCCATGCTTTACTACTTTTCGCGTTCGGGTTTTTTTTTTGCAAAACGAGCTTTCTTTACGCGCACCAAACTGGAATGATTTGGTGTTCGCAATAAAATGGTTGCTATGATGGTTTTCAAGTAAAGAAACAACGAAACGAAAGCTTTTTTTGAGTCACCAGCGTTACCGGAACGACCTACTAACGTGGTAACGCAACGAAAGCTATCGGGCCGCAGTTTAGCGCAAAGGTAAAGAAATTGATAAGAAATGAGAACATGCACAGAGAGAAATATTTCCATTTGTTGTAAATAATCGATTTTATTTAAAAAAATGCAGCGGTAACAGAAAGCAAAACCAAACAAAATAAAGAGCTCTACTAAGTATTGTTATTATGCTAAACAGGAGACACGTGCGATTATAATCGACATCGAGCCCGGGACGTAATTAACACGATCAGTGGTCCAGAAAATTGGAACACTAGAGTTACACCAAAAATAACGCTTCCTTCACTAGGTACTTAAGTGCTATAAGGTCCAATACACGAATAGGATGATGATGGATGATGTTGTTCATTGATGATACACGATAACGCTTAACGTTCTAATGACGGTGGTCGCCTTATTGTCTTACTTGCTTGGGTAAAACTTCTTGCTCGAGTCCTTGGCCATGTCGAGCAGAGTCTGAGCAGGCACGAACGGTGCACCGTACAGATCGGCGTACGAGCGCATCTTGCTCACGAGCCGTTCCGCTCCGTACTGATCAACCCAGCGGAATGGTCCACCGGTGAATGGCGGAAAGCCCAGCCCGAACACGGCACCGACATCACCCTCCAGCGGACTGTCAAGGATTTTCTCCTCCAGACACAGCACCGCTTCATTTACGAAGCGCGACACCATACGCAACTGCATGTCCTCTACGCTGTTTGCGCCACGTGACTGCAGTGCGTACTTCTGCTTCATAATGGCCATCGCATCTTGGTTCACCTCACGGTTCTTGCTACGGCCGCCCGAGTACACGAACACACCCTTGCCCGACTTGCGTCCCATAAAGCCGGCCTTCACTAGATCCTCCATTACGCCAAGATTGCCACCGGAGAACCGGTCTCCGAATGCCTTGGCCAGATCGACGGCAATATGAGCACCAACATCGATACCGACCTCATCCGCTAGTGTGGCCGCACCGACCGGGAAACCGAACGATTTGGTCATCTTGTCTAGATCCTTCGGATCGACACCCTCCTGCAGCAGTCTGTTAATAACGCGAAAACGTATACATTGTTAATAATTTCTAAGAAATTCTACAGATCCTCGCCATCCTTACCTGATTGCCTCTGACAACATCGTCGAGAGGATGCGAGTGGTGTAGAAACCAGGTCCATCGCCAACAGTGATGACTACCTTGCCCTGTCGCAGGCCCACCTCTACGGCGGCCGCAGCCGTTTCCTTCGACGTGCCCGGATGCGTGATAATCTCCAACAGTTGCATCTTGTCAACGGGGGAGAAATAGTGCATGCCGACCACGTTCTCAGGCCGAGAACTGCCGGCAGCAATTTTCGTGATCGGAATAGCGGATGTGTTCGTGGCGATGATGCAATGTTTCGGCACCACCTGCTCCAGCTCCTTGATTACTCGGTGCTTAATGTCGATGTTTTCAAACACGGCTTCAATAACGATATCAGTCTTACGGAACGGTTCGTAGCTAAGCGTGGAGGTAAGATTCGAGAGGATCTGATCGCGCTCGATCGCACTGATGCGCTTGCGCTTGATCGCACCCTGTAGACCGGTCTGGATCTGACCAACACCTCGGCCCAATCCTGCCTCGGTCGTGTCTTTCATTATCACGTTATATCCTTTGTCGATGCTGACCTGCACAATACCGGCACCCATTAGACCGGCTCCCAAAACACCAATCGTTTTCGGTGGGTTCGATGGTTTGCCGAAACGGTTCTTCTTACATTCGGTTTGGCCGCGGAACAACCCAATCAGACCCTTTGATTGTGAAGTCTGGGAAAGCTCGCCGAATCCTTTACGTTCCGCCTCATAACCAGCATCAGCTCCCTTGTCCACACCGGTGCGGATAACATCCAGGATCTTCAACGGTGCCGGATAAAGACCACCGGAAAGCTTCATCACCTGCTCACGTGCCTTTTCAAACACCTTGTTCTTTACCCACTCAATGCCGAACGCAAATTCGGTCACTTTGGCCACCAGGCCTGTCTTTTGTCGGTTCACCTTTAGCTTCTCGGAGGCGAGGTCTTTTGCGACCTGAATCGCAACCTGTTCCAGGTACTCGAGTGTGTTTTGATCTGCTGGTTTCAGTCCCGGACCGAGCGGGTTCACTAGCAGATCTACGATGCCAAGTTTCTTTGCCTTGTCTGCTTTAACGGACTTGCCGGTAAGAGCCAGATCGAGCGCAGTCGGGATGGAAGTAAGTTTCGGGAGTCGCTGAGTACCACCGGCACCGGGCAAGAGTCCCAACATTACTTCGGGCAAACCGACGACCGTCTTCTTGTCCTTCAGTGCCACACGGTAGTGACAGGCCAGTGCCAGCTCAAGTCCTCCACCCAAACACACACCGTTAATGGCGGCCACTACCGGTTTGCGAGATTTCTCCAGCTTGGCGAACTGAAGTTGTCCTTCGTGCGAAATCTTGGTGGCCGCTTCGACTGTTTTGCATTGTTCCAGCATGGTAATGTCAGCACCGGCCACGAAGCATCCCGGCTTGGCAGAGATCAGCACGGCTGAATTCACCGACGGGTTGGTTTCGACCTCGCGCAGGACGGCATCAAACTCCGATTGTACCTCGGCGTTGAGCGAGTTTAGCTTGACACCGGGCGAGTCCAGCGTGATCACCATCACGTTGTCCACGATTCGGGTCTTCATATGCTTGCCGGCTGGGGCCGCCGTGGCCAAATAGCGCATATGCATCTGCGACTGTAGTGCTGTGAAGTAACCGAAAAGAAATGCAATAAGTAATACATCACTTCCGTATTATGATAATGTTGCTAACTGTGCCACACTAGTTCCCAATCTCCCGGTATCAGCAAAATCGCTGCCACAGGTTAGATTGTTTTGAAAAAAAAGCTGATTTCATAACGATTTTCAATGTTTCTCGGGAGCCAACTTATCAGCTGGTAGAAAATGTAAAGTCGGCGCAGTCGAAACAAACACACTCAAACACCGTGATCCATAAGCCCGTGATGTTACGTGTGTGTAAAGGGAAGCAGCGAGTCATGTTTATGCACCTCCCTTCACAGACATTCGCTCCCACCGATACGGCTCGTGCTGCACCGTACGCAAGTATGCGGTCAAAGTCCAACGTGTCGCAATCCATCGCGATTAGTACGAATCTCCCAGTTCCGCACGATAAAGGAACAACAAAACTGTTGCGCCGTCCCACGCCCGAAATACGAGACAAATATGTAATCCTTACCCTTCAACCGAAGCGCCCGTCCAAAGGTCACATTTTGCTGCATAGCCGCACCGATTAGTCTTACGCTGGCCATCTTCCTTTCTGTACTATGCACTTTCTCCTTTGGTAGCTTCTCGACTCTTCCCGGTGCCTGGAAGAAGGAACGGAACGATCAATCCACATTCCAGACGTTGCTGCATTGTTCGGCGCTTAGTATACTTACTCTTCTAATAAGCTATGCACAAAACGAACATAAATACTAATTAAAACTCTTGCCGTCGGTCTATCGGTAGCCGCCGTGTATAAAATTAAACTCCCGATTATTCGGATTGTTCCACGAACTTATACACACACGCACACGGATAAGCAACGGTCACCGGATGAACGAGATTGCAGCGAACTGTCAAAGTCATGTTGACATCGATTTGAATGAATGATTACAATTGTCGTTAGAATATTGCAAACCAGATTGACCCGTATTGCATGCAATTCTTTATTGTTGTGATTATTTCAGGATATTTCAAAAACGTTTATTACTTTTTACATCTCACCTATAAAATTGAATCTGTTCTTTCCCTAGAAAAAGATTATGCTTGAAGCTTTCCGAAACAAAAAATCAGTTTATATTCTGTTTACCTAATTTAGCTTTCCTTTGGAGAAAGAAAACTCCTTTCTTTCCTTTGCTTGATGAAAACAATTAATCCGTAATTAGATCAAAAGGTTAAGTTTTCCCACTCCAGCTCGTTCGCTTCCAACAACCGTTCACATTCTTCCTTCCACCCACAAAGAGGGCGAACGGAACTTGGACGGATTACACGATTCCGGACCAAAAGAAGCGCAAAGTAAATACAAATATTTGCGCAACAAATTCAAATCGAAGCTTGACGACAAGCTGTACAAATAGCAGCAAATTCCCGGTCCGCGCACTTTCCCGACAAGTTTCAGGCGTTTTTTTCTGGTTCTTGTTCGTGTCTCCCTTTGCAAGGGTGGCATTATACTCTCGGTCTTCCGCCACTAGTCATGCTTCCGGAACAAGATGATTGAGAGAGTGGTAAAAACCTACGCCTCACAGAATAGAAACACTACACCTAATCAATGGTTGCCGTTAAGCGTACAACGTTCAGGTTTACGTCGGAGTCAACGTGGCACTACAGGCGGGGGTGCGAATGATTGGTACTTCCGAGCAACGTACTCGTTTCCGCTCGAGCGATCCAAGAGCATCCGATTTCATTATATCTGAATTAATATTGATCTAATAGATTATCGGTGGCACGTTAAATGCCGTACGACCGGTAGGCAGGAGGAAGCTCGCGTGCGCCGGAGGTAGGTGAATTGGTGCCGTGCACAGAACGGTGGCATCCGATACTTGTGTAACCGAAGGTACGCAAACAAACCGAAACAAAAAAAAAGGGCAGGCATCGTTTGGAAGACAATATGGAAGGGATACGCGACTATCTGGTCTTATGCATCCCCTTGTCCGGGTTGTCTCGTGTTGATGTTGATGTTTGGTATTACAAATGCTTTGCCACGAGCATCCCGATGATATCCTTCCTATTCTCGGAGTGGCGTTTGATGTTCCCATTATGGTCCTTGGCAAAAGGGAGTGAACTTAGGGAGTGTCCGCTTTCCCGTTGATGCTGCCGCCGTTGTTTGCTATCATTTGTACCTTTTGTGTATGTGTCGCTGTTGTGTGGGTCTCTCGCACAGACAAACACACCCCACCGCTGCACACCACCTCTTTCCCGAGGAGAGGAGCATTTTGATTGAACGCTGGGAAACAACGATTGAGCCGAAAGGTTGATGGTTTGTCGATCAACACAACGGTTCAGCTGCTTGTACCACAATCTGGGAGACTGTACAAGCACCGGTAAATGGAAGGATAATTACATTATCTTGTGGTAAGCACCATTGTCTTCTTCAGACCGGCTCGTGCGACGACCGGGATGTGTGCGGATGTTAAGATTGATTTGATGAGGGTTTTCGGGAAGGAATGGATCCGGAAATGCAGCTACCACGGTTGGTGATGATGCGTTTGCAACATTCTAGATGAGTTTATCAAATAGTAGCATTTTGTGCGTTTGTCTTTCGATATTAGACATTGGGACTGAGATTAAGTTTCAGGAAGTACAAGAATATGATCGCTTGTTTAAAATTTAATTAATTAAATAATAATGTGCCTTTCGAAATTCTCAAAAGCAAATACGTGAAAAGCTTCAATAGAAAATTCACTACATTAAAATGTTCTTTTGAAAAACTGTCCAGAACTGCAGAAAAAATGATAGGAATATAAGTGCATGCATAATTCATAAAAAGAAAATGGAAAAACTGTGTACATTCCCGAATTAAAGCTAGAGTAGACAGAAAAAGTACCTAAGGATTTTGGGGAACATCTCTATCAGTATCTAGTGTACTGACTCATATAGAAAAGGACAATAGGAAAACTAACTCGTTCAAGAGTACAATAACAAGAGTTGTAATATGTTGAAGACTTCATAGAAAAGTACAAGAATCATAGAGGTAAGAGCGTGGCCGAGGAGATAAAAGCTCCGGTCTGAAACGGCAGGTCCGGGGTTCGAATCCCATTCGGAATGTTACCTCCGTTCGCAGGACTGAATATTCTAATACGGGTAATTCTAAGCCACGGAAACCATGGCCAAATCCTCCGGAGCTTGTAGAGCTGCCATAGAAGAAGAAGATTAGTATATCCGCGTTCGTAAAAGCAGAAGAGTGAAAGCAACTAATGAAATATTTGAATCAATAAGCTCAAGAACAGTGTTGAAGTTCCTGAAACAGCTTCGCATATGAGCTTGCCAGAATAAGGCAAGGGAATGGGGTTTTAACTTACAAGGCAACGGAGAACAGGCGAATCGGTCACTCCAGGAAGAATTCTAGCCTATGGAATCGTCCAAGCCGTTTAAGTAGTTGAGGGTGGAGTATGAAGAAAAAAATATACCAAGGGATGTTGAGCTGGCGTTTCTCAATACAAGATCTATATGGTTGGAAGAGAATTCCCAGTCGAAAAGAGTTCCAAGAATCCAATCATCGTCTGCTCGGACAAGCTGTACATTCAAGACACATTGACATAGAT
Source organism: Anopheles culicifacies (assembly GCA_000473375.1). Lineage (NCBI taxonomy): Eukaryota > Metazoa > Arthropoda > Insecta > Diptera > Culicidae > Anopheles > Anopheles culicifacies. The sequence goes on along the minus strand of AXCM01004662.1, from coordinate 1,344 downwards.
ATTGGTGAGCCTCCGCAAATTCTTAAAGTATGTTCAAAGCATTCTAAAGCTCTAGACTCAACTGCGAAGTAGTCTAGAGTCCTGGAGTCAACTCCGGAATAATCTGAAGTTCTAGGGTCAACTCCGGAGAAGTTCGAAGCTCTGGAGTCGACTGCGTAGTTCAGCCTATTCAAATTATGACTATCAACATATTATTTTGGGAAACTTCAAGTAAGAATCCTGGTATAGAAGGTTTAATGTAAATGGGAACATTCTGGAGCCATGGAGTCAACTTCGGAGTTATATGGATCCCTGGAGTAGATTCCCGAGTACTCTCAAGCCTTATAGTTAATTCCAGAGAAGTCTGGAGCCCAGGAGGCAACTCCGAAGAAGTCTGAAGCTCTGGAGTCGATTGCGTAGTTATCGAATATCATCCTATTCAAATTATGTCTATCAACCTATTATTTTGGGAAACTTCAAGTAAGAATCCTGGGATATATAAGGTTGAATGCAGTTTGGAGCACTCTGGAGCTCTGAAATCAACTTCAGAGTAGTATGGATCCCTGGAGTAAATTCCCGAATAGTCTGGTGCCCTAGACTCCTCCGGAGTAGTTACACCAAATCTTAATAATAAGCTATTATTGTGAGAGTACTCCAGAAAACGTCCTGGGATATGCAAAATATGGAATTAGAGAATGAAAATTCGACAGTTAATTAAATGATTTACCAACTTACTAGGCAGTAAGATAAGTCTCTCATGACCTAATCTGCCACTGAAAACAACTTCATTTCCCTGCTGCTTGCGTGCGTGGGAAAATGCATTTTTCAATTTCAATCAATTCCTTCTACTTCACGCCATTCACGTGCCAATTTAATCCTTTATCCTGTCCTGATCTTACCCAACAAAAGTTTTAAGCCGTTTGTGGCGAATTTGTCAAAAAAAAGCGTTCAATTTCCCACTGTATATTTTAAACATTTGTGTTTTCTTCATTTTTATTGCCTTTTTTGCAGCAAAAGAAGAATCGTTTCGGCATGCGTTGGGTTTGGGTGGATTAAACCATTGTATTGCTCTGGTACACCCAAGTCCATCCATCCTGGCAATGGGATGTGATTGCGCTTTGCGGTGTTGTTTGTCCGATAAAGAGGCCGGAAAATTATCCACCTAAACCGGATTACCGGACCCGACGTGCTGTTGCGTGTTTGGTTCCGATCAGCAGCCCACTAAAACGCCACCCAGGAAATATTCATTTAACGGCTGTCGAATCACAACCAAATGTGTGTGTCCTTCGAGGGTGCCGATTTGGAGTGCAGAAAATTTGCGCCACTTCAAATTGCTCATTGATCGCTCATTGCTTCTCCTTCCCA
>AXCM01004661.1:0-20001 GCA_000473375.1 Anopheles culicifacies | reverse complement strand
TCCTCGGCCACCGAACCGCTCCATTTAAACAATATCACATTATTACATTTACTTTATATTATTTGAAAAACACGTTACTTTCTTACTGTACCATTTACTTCTTCTAACCATATCGAAGGAATATAACGTAAAACAATATGAATATTTATACCACAATTATTGAAAGACAAATCATATCAGCTTATCTTTGATAAGGTTTGAATAGATACTTCAAGTTGTTATCAATTTCTTAAACGAGTATGTTTACTGTGTGATTTTGTTTGCCATACATACATTATTTCGCATAACAAATGAATAACACAACTTTGTGGCAAATTTTTCTAACCTCTCTTCACAGCTTTCGCTCAGTAATAGGAGGTACTAGCGAATGCGAAATACATACAAGTACCGCCCAATGCGTATGTGCATATGCCATCCACATATTTGCCGACATAGTAGCGACATGCGCAGTACGGATGAAGGAACATTTTTGCTGCAGCGCAATTATTCCCGCCTCCTGCATGATACGTCCTGCATGGAGGAGTAATGGCACACTTTTTTTTCGCTTTACATTGAACAAACATGTGTGTGTGTGTTTGTTTTGTTTCCAAGACAATAAGCATAATTTATCACTGTCTGAAAAACTTTTTCCCTACCCTAGATAAATCAAAATACCAATCATTTAGCGAAGGCTTTTATCAGTCAAAGGCATACAATTTTCCACAATGGAAAGATTGTGCTCGAACGGAGGAAGAAAAATGTGAGAATCAAATAAAATACAATGTAATATTATGCTAAGCTTAACACTAATACAACCAGTAAGTTTCGTAAGTATTTTGAAACCTTTTATAAAATGTTATGCAACGGTTGTGTTTCGTACAATACCTACTATACTTCAAATGAAAATTTTAACTTTTCTGTTAATATTAAATCGTGATTACTAAGTTATTATACGAATGAATTAGTACTGACCATATAGCGCATAATAAACAAGAGAGTCCCGTCAGCTCGTCCCACAGATTGTGAAACCAAATGCAATTAATGCTAAGAGCCACTACAGTGCAAAGGTTAAATGTAATTCATCAGAATCTAATTAAGCATCGACCATCAATTAAGAAGTAGCTACAACATGTTCAACTTCTAAGCTTCATTTATGTTTAGTTTTTGGACTTGCAATCACTGCTACACAGAAGAAAAATATTAAGTTTCCTTTTATTATATTCATAAGCACTTTCCGCTTATTGTGTCCATTTTATTACACATTATTCAGCGTAAGCGTAAAACATATTACTGAAACCCTCATATGCGGTTATATTATTTTTAATTTATATCATAAGATAATCCAAACACTGTTTATCCAGGAGTTTGAAATAAAATATTGACTTCACTTAATATACAGCTGTTTAGTTGCATTACGTTCATATTTCATTAACGATAAGTTTAACATGAAATAGAGCTAATAATACATTTATTTCACCCTCGAGTCTCACAACTCATCTCTTTGCAGTAAAAACTGAACGGATATGTTTGTTACAAGGAATTGTACATTTCCTGCGTAAATGGCTATACGAGCTATCTTCCATCTTACATCAACGACCCTTCTACAAGTAAGCATCGTAAAAGTAATCCTTAACGAACCTACCAGCATGAGGGCGAAATGTTTTGGTTAGAATAAATACTACTGCTATTTTCCATTCTCTACCACAACCACCACCTGCCTTGGCCACAAAAAACCCACCCACTCGTCTCTTGGCAGGACATGTCCTTCTACTGATTGATGATACCGCGAAACAAAGCAACGCTTTTCACCGTCTTCCAAACGATTTCCACTTTGACTCCAACGTTTCCGTTTCGGTCGCGTTCCGTTGTTCAGATAATGCCCACGAGATGATACATTTAATAATACCCGCCCGCCTCTCGGATGCCCTTTTCCCTTCGTCCGACAGCAGCGCACACGAACGAACTACTTTTCTCTTGTTGGGCATTATTAAGCCACTATGGCGATGGCTTGGAAGCACTTTCGCACACATCGTTGTACGTATGCAGTCATACGAAACACGGTTACATGAAAAGTTCCTGGGACTCTTCTGTTATTTTTATGATAAATTAATGTTTTACATCAAGAAAAGGAAAAGACCGACATTTTGTAATGAGCCCTTTGTAATAATATGAGTCCAGATATTAATTGAACATTATTAAGGTTTATATAAAAATATCCAAAAATTTCCGATTATTTCTTAAACATGTCTTTATGTGTGTTTTTCGGAAAAAGATTAATTATCTGTTCTATATAAATCAAGAAAGATAAAGTAATTTTAGAAATACAATGCTGATATTTTGATAAAGTTAACAATACATATCTTATTATTATTCTTTAAAAAATTACAAATATATTGTAAACTTTCTACGCAACCATGGACTTTTCAATCCCTATAGCAAACATAAGAACATGTTTCTCAGTACACACGACAGTAACGAGCAGAAAACTCATTTTTTAGTCGAGCACCACATGGTCGGCGACGGTTTGTGGATCGTCGATCTTCATCGCCGTCTCCAACCGTCTTTGGACGATAGCAGTTGTGTTTTCGGTACCGAGGGAGCGAATGTACGAGCGAAAAGCCTTCTACCATAACCATCACGGCGCGGTTCCGTTCGAAACGACCCGTCCGTACCGACGCATTGCTGTGCGTCCGGGTGAAGAACGGAATGAAAAATGAACGTGAAATGAACTTGCAGTTTTCACCGAAAAAAAAAAAAGAAATAATGGAAAGCCGAATTATATATCTCCTTTATTGCTGCTCCATATATACGGCCACATACACCAGGCCTATTGGGATACGGCGGCCTACCCAAAAGGACGCGGAGCACATACGACCCCTGCGACTGGCGAGTGTGTTAGTAACGGCGGAACGCGACACCCTACGGGCTGCGGTGTGCTTCCTTAGCTTAATATGGCCACTGATACAGAAATACGGTCGTCGTCGTCGTCTTCGTCGCCACCACGTACTCCCCCCCAAGCCACCACACTAGTTTGACAGACTGATGACGATGGGTGTACACAATTCAGCGGCAATCAACGATCCCTTTATTCGAGAACCATCGCCGTTTCCCCCCCGCGTGTGCGTTTTCTCGTTTGTGCATTATTTTCTTTATCGCATTTTAGCTCTCTTTTCAGCCATGCATACACACATGCCGACGACGCTCCGCAACGGGAGCGCGCGCTGGAGCCGGTGGAACCAATGGAACCACATCAAATAATATCATGTTGCTCCCACAATGACAGCTTGATGGTGCGTCCGGCCAAACGGGGGCGGGTATGGGAAAGTGGTGGTTCTTTTTCGCCACAGAATTGGAAAAACTGCTGGAAGCCAACCACAATCGGTGGCTTTTGATGGCGTGCGCCAACCGAAATGAAGTAAGCGAGGATTTTTGGTCTGTGTTTTAAAACATTTTCTGTACACATACTGTTTGCTACAATAGAGTGAATAGAGTGATAATTCTTCACTGTATTTATAGATATAAATTTATATGTTAAGAATGTTCACCATAATGTATCTCATATGACGGTAATACACAGAACATCTACCGTGGTTAGATTACCATATTTTGCAACATACTAGTACGTCGCTACTTAGTATGATGTTTTCTTAATATAATTATTTACAAAACATCAATTACAATACTCGAAACAATATTACAATATGTTGAATGCTTATACACGTGCATCTTGCTTATAAAAAAACAAGAATCAACCATACTTCATGTCACAACATCAACACCCAACCTAAAGAACTTGAAACAGTTCTGAATAGTGTATTAAAATAGGCACCAATCGTACTGTGCGCCATGTTGACCAGCCCCATCTGATTCCCCCATTATGCCAGCAACGTTTGTTTGGCTTCGAAGTGCGGACCCATCTAAATATTTAACACAACCCAAATTTACGATACGCCATTGATCCTTGGCCCTGTCTGTGGCTTGACGTTTGTTTGGTGCAGGATAAATTTCACTGCCAGCCGTGGGCAAACACATACACATCCATTCTTTGAACACACAAAGCGCTATTCATTACACTGGGTGAAAGGTTTCAATCTGCACAAACAGGTTTTTTGTGATTATATCATTGAATGAGAGCTTAATCAAATCGCTATTGACGTACGAAAACAAAGCCAGATATAATGATACACCTAATTCAAAGCCTTACGGTACCCCCCCCATTCAAACGGCTCTATTGCTCATAGCTTATCGCTTCACTCACCTGTTTCCGTATCGATTGTGTAGGACAGTCCTGCCCAAGGATCAACCAGACTGCTTTCATCCGCAGCTTCGGGATTCTTTTCATAGTCAGCATTCTACAAACATACAACCCGTGCGGGAATGAGTCAGGCAATGTAATTAAACGTTTTAATGTTTTGTTTTTTTGGCACCCCGGCACAGTACCTTATCGTTCTTTATCTCAAGCAACACTTTTAGCTTTTCCAAATCGTCCTCAGTATCGCACTTGATGTTGGTGGCAGATGCTCCTTCCGATGCCGATGAACTGGTACCTTCGGGAGCGGATGAAAGAGCAGCATTGTTGAGCGTGAAGCCAAGATCGACATCCTGCTTCCAGAGGACTTCTATTAGATCCATTTCCTGCAAAACATCACAATGGAACGAAACGATAATTAGTGACAGAAGTTCAGTACATACGGCGATAATCATAAATACTGGAACAAACGCAGTAGAAACATGATTGATGTTAAGCTGTGCAGTTAAGGAATGACCTGTTTAATGTGTTTCATTGTATCCGTTTCCGCTCACTCTTCGATGAACTATTTCATTCAAATGCCGTATGATTTAACACAAATTCACCAACGATATGCAAAAACAAGCGTAAAAATATGTATTATTCCTAGCGCACGAACACTACACCGTACGCACGGTTCACAATACTTTTGTGCTTTAATTGGAATGGGCCCACTTTTTTTGCTACACTGCCTCTGTACGGCAGTTAGTTTACCTTCATAGCCGTCGCAGGGCCGATAAGAGCTTTATCGCTAAACGAACGAGCAAAAAGCGCAAAAGATAACGACCAAATTTAGATAAAGCACCACAGAGTCGCGTTTGCCAACGTTGCGTGAAAGAAACAATCGTCTTAAAATGGTACTCTCAACACATATGATCGTAGCGAGATAGGCATCGCAGGCGTAGGTTCAGTACAAAACGTGTACAAACCAACGATTTAAACGACATTCGGATCATATCAAAACTTCCTGCAAGCATAAAGATAACCACGATAGCCCCATTTGGTATACGGAGTTAAAACAAACCCGAATCAAACGAGGCAACGATTTAATTAACTTAATCCGTTCATTATGCGGCTCTCAGATGACGCCTCAAAGTTTAAACTTCAAAGGATCATAAACTTGCCACACATTGTACGTGCGCACGTTTCATAGTATGGGCGAAATGAGGAAAAATAAATAATACCAAAGAAATTATTATAATCATTGATCTTCGCATTGCTGCCGATCCTCCACCGCACGCACACAACCGAACGGGTGTTGTTAGTATGTGCGCATAGCTGAATGTAAATACATTCCTTATTTACTTCCAACGTTGCAATTGTAAAACAACCATCCATCATCCGTAAGCTCCTCCTGTTGATGGTTGAGGTCGTTTAAAATGGTACCTTGCTGAAGAAGGATAACGCATTAGCCTTCTCTTTTCTTCCCCCGAGAGAAGCTTTTATGTTTCATACTGTTGAATCTTCACATAAGCGCATAAAATACGTGAAGATTCCCATCCACAGTAAAACGAAGCTTTCATATTGTAAAAATAAGCTTTTAGTACACTTTTAGAACACATCATGTTTCTACCGTTTGCCCATAGATGGCAGCACCGGCACTTGCATATGCGATTGTTGTTTTTTGAAAACCGCCGTATCTGGAGGGAAAGTGTTAAAATGTGTTTGGTGTGTGTTTTTTTTGTTCGTTTTTTACCCATTTCCTTTTTTTTTACCTGACGCGCTGATTCACATTCCTATCTTTGTGTGTTTCGAGCATTGACGAACTTTTACCACACCATCTGGTATATTTCGCGCGATAAAATAGGGCACAACGTGTCTATTTCCTGCCCGGTTTATCAAACATGGTTACCTTTAGCTGCGCATTTAACAACCGCAGTCTCCTGCTCTGCTTGTTTACATCCAAATATGCATGTGTCTGCAGGTCGCATCTTCGCACTGCACATACCGAGAACACGGTTTAACGCATGCATCTAAAGCGAGTGCAGCATCCATCCCATCCTACCACCTCTCTCTCGTTTCGCGCATTGTTGAATAAATACAGTTTTATGCATGGTTCTTTTTTACACATCGCCATCGTTATTTTCGTTCCCGTGTCCGAGGCCGTGCGTCGCTTTTTGGTGTATACTCGAAATATTCGAAACAAAGAAACACCACCCCTGCCGATGATCTTCAACGGCAAAAAAATTAAAGATCTGATTGCAGAAAAAAGGCACAACAAAATATATGTGAACCGGTGAAAGAACCAAAGAAAGAAAACGCCTTGAAATTGTTGTGCACTCGCCACTGTCTACTTGTGCCGCGCGACACTGTCCATAGCTGTCCCCCCCTCCACCAAAAAAGGTCAGCGAATCCTATTCGGCACACTTGGATCTGATCTTTGTGTTTTTACCATTTCCTCCGCGGCGTATGGGGACGAGATGAGGACGATACGACGACCTCCGTTCTCTCGTGCATCTGACTGACGCGGCAGAATATAGGACGCGTCATGTAATAATTTATACACACCCACGGACCACCCCCTCTTAAACACCATCCATACGCACAACCTGTACGGACTTGTGTCACTGTCCGATGGCGCATCATGGGTTTCTTTGTGTTTCAAACACCTCAACTAACGGACCCTTCGATTATTGCACCGATGTTTCAAAACGCAAAGGGTCAATTGCTTGCAATGCTACGACCCACGGGGGTTGAACTTTACCTCCTGTGTAAGATCCTGTGACGCAGCAGCTGGTGCAACCGTCGTGTCATTGGCTGGATCGGTCGATTCCTTCTTCACCGTCACCTCAGCACTGTCCAAATCCGTGCTGACCAGATGCTTTTGCTGCGTGTTTATTTGCTCCTTAATCTGACGCTGGATGGCTGCTTTATTGTCTTGCCCATCCTCTGGCAGGTCGTCATCATCGTCGTCCTCCTCCTCGTCTTCGTACGCACGTGTCTTGTTGCCTCTGGTGGCTGCCATGCTTTTCGTGTCTCCGTGCATCGGTGGGGCTGTAGCCGAGGTGCTGGTCGTAGCCTTTTCTTCTTCTTGCTCTACCTTCACCTCAGAGCGTTTGGATGCCTGCTCGCTGGCCGAGTTCATTAGCGACCTTGCTCTCATAATGGTACCCTCCAGATCCGGCATGCTAGCACCAGCGTCAAACTTTAGCATCGGAGTCTCCAGCAGGATGTTATCGTACTCACTCAGATCGGCCATAGTCTGTTCGAACACCGAGGTCGTTTCTTCGAACAGGTTCGTGCTGAGAAATATATCCTCCGCATCCACGTCGAAGTTGGCCAGCACATTCATGGTGGCATTGTGGGCAGCGGGCAGTACCGCCGTACCGCCACCACCGGACGCAACCGAAGGGACCGGCGATGGGGGGCGTTCTTCTGCGATCGTACCGGCCGATGTGCTGTCATCGTTGGAGTCGAGCACGTTCAGCAGGTACGTCTGCAATCCGCGATGGTTCTGCTCGATGAAGGGCTGCTCGAACCGTGATAGATCCTCGATGATAGGCGGCAAAAACTTACGATTTACGTACGACTGGTTGGAATAATCCGGACCAGCAGCCAACAGCTCCAGCTGCCAGCCGCCCGCGTCTCCTACACGCGCCAACCGACCGCCCCATTGCAGATCGAGATAGTTTTCCGGATCGATTCGCAGCAGGCTGAGGGTGAGCACAAGCGTTAGCAAGTGCTCGGTAAACAACTTCTTCGTTGAGAGCATAACTATTGCTATTGCCGGTCAGCAATGGTGGTGATGTTGGCAAGACGCGTCTTGCTGCCACATACATCGAACACCGCGAACAATCTACGCACCGTCCCTTGATTCTTTGTGCTGGCGAAGATGAACGCCCAGTGCGTGTGTGTGTGTGTGTGTGTGTGTGTGTGTGTGTGTGGCTTTTTGTTTTCTCAACGCGAAATACTTGTTAGTTTTTGCTTAATTTGTATGTCAACAACTCACTGACGGAAAAGCTTTCGCGACGCACAGGGCACACTACGATACAGCCACTCACACTGACTGTTTTTTTTTTCACGCTCTGTGTCTGCTTCGTCCAAGGGGCAAGAGGTTCGTCGCTTTAACATCAGCAAACCAACCGGTTAATGAATTCGCTCTTTGCGAGCCAGCAGCACTTTTGTTCCGCGTATGTCGCAGCCTACCGCGGGCATACACACCACCGTACGCGTTGTGGCTGATGTGTATGATTCACCACAATCTCACAATACGTTCCACACACTCGTACGCTCGTCTTTTTTGCGTTCGCTCTTTTTATCGGGGAGTTTAATTATGCACCTTGCACCATATACCTAAAGCAGCACTTTACGCACAAACCAACAGCGAATTTCAACAAATGACCTCCCCACACGACGACGACGACGACATCATCCTCCAGGTGTGGAGCCGTTGCGTTGATCTGTTTTCCGTTGCGTTGCGATTATGCGAGTGACGATTTGCACCGACAGCCAAATCGAAGAAAGGAAAATAATATACACATCAAGCCAGTGAAACTTTTCTCTGCCATACACACTTCCCAACACACACCCGTCAGCGCACAACGGAACTACGGGGTTCGATCTTTGCCGTCGTTTGCGTGAGTAATTCAACCGAAGTACACGACCGAGCACGTAACTGAGATGCCGACGATGCAAAATGTTTCACGACCCGTGGCTATGGTTCGCGGCAGAATGTGCATATCCGTGTTGCGGATGCCAAGTCGGACGGCTGTTTTTATTTGGAAACAAAGATTAAAGGAAAATACAACCGTGCAGTGTCCCGCTTGCGAAGGGGGCGCCGTATGGTGAAATCGTAATTATCATACGACCCATCTCTCACACAACTTTACGCCGCATACATCACACTACGGTACGCCGTTTATACGGCCATGTCTAGTACTGGCCACTCTGGCGCAGGAGGGGATGTTGTTTGTGTTTCGTAGACAAACTGCTATTAACGGAAGGATGCTGAATTTACGCACAAAACACTACTGATATCTCACAGTTCTTTTCAACACCGCAAAACATACACACAAGATGCTTCCAGAATGTACGGCCTAGAATTGCATCAGCGTTTGTGGTTTTGAACGTGACGAGGCAGAACCTCCCGTCTGTTGGTTCCTTGGAAACAAGCCTAATCGTATTTGCCAGCAACAGTGCAGTATTGCTTTTTGGAGCCCTTCTTCACGCAGATTCGTGTTTCGGACAAACTTTAACTCGCAGGAGGAACAACAGAACGTGAAAAGCGAACAATTCTACGCAGTGGTAAGCAAATGGAATCGTATCGTTCTGTAAACAAAGCCGGTTGATTACTGTCAAATGTGACATATGGGCTCAAGTTCGGCGAAAACAAGGTGGCGATTGTGCGTAGTTTGACGTCTACCGCTCGTGATACGCGACAACATTCAGCGTGTTTGCTTGCGTATTTTCTCAATAAATAATCGATTTGCTCTTCGCACATGGGTTTTGGTAATTTGTATCACGTTATACGACAGCTCTTAAAATGGTATGCAAATTTCCATTACAATTTAGAAGCCGACCAAACTGACATTAGAACATCAATGACGACACGGAACACGGAAAGCACCCACCTGATCCCACCACACACTTGTTCGGTTCCGGATCTGTACATCGGATTCCGTCTTATCTTTTTTTGCTGGTGCGCCTTATACATAATGATGCAATTGGTAAGCCCCTAATTACAAACGAATGGCGGATGAGTTCTGTGATCATGTTAGTTTGTTGGCGGAAGGAATGTATGCGTGATGATCATCAACCGTGAACGATGAGATATGCGACGGATTGTTGGCGCGCCCGCCTGGCGTAGCGTGTTTCGTGCGTTGGCTATCAAAAAAACGAAACAAGCATACTATTTCCCACTACCACTTGTCGGCGGTGTTTACCCACTTTGGCACTGATAACATGCTCCACGCTTGATTCGATGATTAGTGTGCAAAAATGGTTCAGATGAGAATAATGAACATGATGTATTGATTTAGTTTGCAATGTTAAATGTCGGTTTATTCACTCTATATTTTGCTTGCCGGTACAAACGGTGACGCCATACGGACGTTAAAATAGCTAGCAGTGGTTTAGTATGTTTACATAATGATAACTAAATGGATCAGGATGGAATATAGTGCTCATCGCAGATGGAAAAACGATCAGTACAGCTATGCTACATTACCTGATGCTGGTTGACCATCGGTCGGTGGTGACTGTATGCAATCGATAGTGGTTCCTGTTCTGGCGCCAGCGACTGCATTCGCGGTAAATCAAACTCAGCCATAGGTGAAGATTCTAAAAAAATGAAATAGTTGTTTAGTTTACAACACACGCGTAAACATGGCAACATTCGTCAAGCATCCCGCCATTCGGCGATGCGCATTATCTCTGCACACCACTACTACCACACCCTTACGCAAGCGAGACTGCACGAGCTGCCTCAATTGATCACAAAAAAGGAACCTGTTGCACACGCAAAATATGATCGTATCGACGCCAGGCCGACATGCCAATACTTACAACAGAATGCTGGTGTGCTAAATATGCGAAACAGAATAGAACTAAAGTTTGGTTCCAAGCAAATGTACACGCGCTATGCAAATTGTAGTCGGTTTTTCGGACACACGAGTACGAAATTAATCATACTTTTCCGTACACAGTGGAACTTGATAACTGCGATGACGTTATTCGACGGCAAGCAACGTTCGACACAACAAACATGCACGAGGCTGTTTAGTGCGGGGTGCCGAGTACTTAGCAAGCTACCAACGTTTCCGAATTTGAATATCGCCCATCAAAACAATTCACTCGCAAAAATACTCAAATGGTGGTCGAACAGAATTTGTGGGCAGTTTTTTCTTTCGTACACAAAATCCAACAACGGTTCTATCATTTTCACACCATTTAATTAGTTTGTCTTCCATGGTATGCAGTTTCGTGTTTGCCTGTTTCTGGTTGTGTTTAACTTGCAAAGGAAATTACACGTTTCAGAGAGAGAGATGATAGGTTGCACTAAACCAATACTGAACACTGATTATTCATATATTCAACGTAAATCACTGCTGCTGCAAAATGGCGGCATTCAGGCGAATACACACACTGAACACCGAAACATAGGATTGTTGCATATAATGACTCATTACTAAGTAGCCTTACTCCCTCATGCTTCTTTTGGTTGGTTACATTTTCCGTACCCCAGCTCCCCCGCTTGGGGTGGAGCGCTTTGCCTATGCGGGGGCGGGGCAATCTGACCTACGGATCTACTCCTAGCATCGATGCACACAAACACACACCGTGCGAACGTATTCAGCACCAAACAGCCTAAATAGCCTAAATGCACCAAAAACGACACACATACACACCGCATGGGGCATGCTGTTGCATTTGTGCATCCTTCCAATCATCACTCAATCATCGTTTGCGGTTCTGTCTGTATGATTTCCGTTTGTATGGTTTGTTTTTGGTTTTGGTTTTGGTTTCGCTATGTTTCTTACTTTACTGGCGAGATATACGATATAAATTGTCGATCACACAAACTATTCTTTGCATTCTTTGGTAACTTATATGTTGTAGAATATATATATTTACACCTATATACCTAAACGTAGACAGTGGAAGATTGAAGAACACTTCGCCTCCTGCACGCGCCGTCCTCTCGGTATCTATAAAAGGAGTCTTGAGATTGTACTACGATAAATGCATTCTTGCCGCTTTTTGCTTGTCGTCGAAATTGTCCTTCGTTTTCACTATCTTTGTGTCCGCATTTGTTTCTATGTCTCCTCTCCTAGCGTCAAACCTTGAAAGTAGGCATCCAAAATATATCAATAATGTAGAAGAAGAAAATAATGGAATGCCGCGCATCGATGATAAATCTTGGATTGTAAGAGAAACGAAATCTATTCCTCATCTCCTATTGCTCAGTGTTCCAATCAAAAGTGATATTTGCTCTCGATCCAGCTGTATATGGATGCTTGCGAGCGGCTTACCCACTCCACGTTGGCGGCCACCGTACTGAGCGTCATGTTAAGCAGCTTTAGGCCTGGTCCGTCGCCAAATCGTTCCACCAATGATTTCAGCTGTAAAAACAAACAAACAAAAAAACAGATGAGAAAGTTTCCAACACCTTCCATGCTCCATTTACGTACCTCATCATAGTCGAACTTTGTCGAACCGTACTGCGTGATGGCGGAGATAACTCGAGCGAACTGTACTGTGCCACGGCCAAGCTTTGATTGGAAGTCAAACCATTTTGCCTGCAGAAATCGACACGCCATTGCACCGCCAGTCGGAGTACCAGCAATTGCGTCCAACACTTGCACAATCTCAAACACGGGAAGTGTGATGACGTGCGAGAGCAACCTGTTCTGTAGCCATGCGTCCTTCGTAACTCCAAGCGCACGTAATAACTCCATGCGTTCCTCCAGTACGGAGCTCTTCTCGCGACGTACCGCCATGTAGCGATCCCAGCAGAACTGCCAGTACTGGAACTCACCAGACAGAACCGAACCGATGTAGGCTACGGAGCGCAGGTTAGGGGGTATCGGTATCGAATGCGTGGTAAAGTTGGTCACCAATCCCTTGGCAAATTTGATCGTTTCCGCTTCCTCCCAGAGTGCGGCACTGAGCATCAGAACCGGGCGAAGTAGCTTAGTTTCATCTTCGCCCGTATCTTCCCAGCCGAGTACCTGAATCGACTTCTCCAAGTTTTGGCGCACGTACTCCGCTAATACCAGGTAGCATTCGGAATATTTAAGAATTTTTCGCCACTTCTCAAGATGACTCGTGCCCAGTACGATTGGGCCCCATTCTTTTTCCTTTGGAAAGTATGATATTAGTTCCATGGCAGCGTGGCATGGGATGAGATTTGCGTGACACAGGGTGAATATATCCGAAACCAATCCAACGCGATCCTGTAGGGTAGCAAAATACATGATTCGTTTAAGTATCGGACATTCAATTCAAAAGTGAACGGAGAACAATTATAAACCATCTAAATACCTGCGTGCTGAAGACAGCATTGTTGATCTGCATCTGCTCGACCAGTTTAGCCCAATTTGCTTCATCGTATAGAACACGATAATATCCCGTTTGGCCGTGATTAAGTTTGATCCATTGTGCGGTATGGTTTAACGTAATTATCACTAAACACAACATGAGGGAAAAACATTAGCAACTTCATCAATACATCTGCTTTGTTCAACATACCTTCACTGGAGTTAAGCCAGATGATTAAACTTTGTTGTTCCTTGTTTTCGATTGATGTTTCATTGGTGTTTAGCACATCCGTAATGTAATGGATGGGAAAGATCCATCGCGATCCTGCATCTGCTGCACTCTTTCCCGTCGGATCGACCGGTGCCGCCGTTGTTGTCGTACTTCGTGCTCCCCCTCCATCCTGCTCGATCTCATCCGTCGGCTCGTCATAGATCGCCAGGTACTCGGCCGGCCGGAATCCTGTCTGTCTCACAATGAGACTGGTCCCGTTCATCGTCACGTTCAGTAGAGGGAAGGCGGCCGTATTGGTCCACTGGTTCATCATTTCCTTCACGTACTTGCTGTTGTTGACTTGCTTCGCACAGATTGCCCACAAGTCGCTCGGTTCAGCCGTCTGAAACTGGTAAGTTTTAAGAAACTTGCCCAGACACTGCCGGAAGTTTCGCTCTCCAATAGCGGACTGTAACATCGACATAAGGGCCGCCGATTTGTCAACGTAAAATGGATCATTATTGCCGGAATCGCTCGCACCGGCACTGATACTTTCCCAGCCCTGCAACGCATCAATGTCCAGCGCCTTCGTTAGCGTGTCGATCAGGAAGAGTTCCTTCATGGGCCACAATGGTTGAATGGTGGCCAACAGGAAGCGGCTCAGGTAGCGTATCAAACCCTCCCAGAGCCATTTGTGCTTCCAGGCCTTCGGGGAGATAAGCCCGCCGAAATATTGCTTAACGATGCCTTCGGAAATTTTTACCACTGACATGTGATACTCCTTAGACGAAATAGCGGTAGGTTCGTTCAGGAAGGATGTCCTACATACGATCAATCCAAGCGAGCTGGACAAATCGTCCAGCAGCGAGGGTAGTGCAACAAAGTCCAGCTTCGAGAGAGGATACGCCACCGACAGCCATTGCTGCAGATACTCCAGAATATCGCGAGATGTGTGCAGTATAAACGAACCCTTGGCGATGTGCGTTTCTGGCGCGTAGAATGAGTAAGCTGGTGCCGTACGTATCATAGCAGTGTCGCCAGACCACACAGCATCTTGCTCTTGCATCACGGTAGTACCATTCTGCTTTGCTACTGTGGTAGACTCTCCCGCGCTTATCGTCACGTTGCTTACCATCTGCGAAGGTTCCTGCGTGGGTGGGTTGTTGGTGAGTTTGAACAAATTCTTTGACAGCAACACCGCGGTTAGATGACGGAAGGGTTTTTTGTCCGTTTTGGCCACCTTGGACGTGGGGGGTTTTCCATTTGCGATTCCCGTTCCAACCGTACCACCAGCTTGTTTGCTTGCACTCGAAGCACCGTTGCTGCTTGCGTTAACCTTCTGATACTTTGCAGATGGTTCAAGCAACTCCCGCTTAAAGTCACTAATGACCCACGAAACTGAATCCGGTGGAAGTGGCGGTGTTTCGGCAAAATCGTCTCTAAGCTGGAAGTTAGATAGAAACATCGTTAAACGTTAGCAATTTGGATCACATTTCCAAACTCGTCCAAAGTACGAGTATTCATCTTGGAGGGAGTTCCCTAATCCCAACAGACTTACCAATCCCGTTCCCATGTAAAATCCAACATCGTCCGTGTCCTGTACAATAGAGTTGGACAAGCCTATATGGAACCGATCCCGGAAGAGGGAGATCTTAAATGCTGCTCTTAAATGTGGTTCGTCGAAGCAAGGAAACGCTTTCCTGGTGCTGCCAGGTTTCAGAACCGTAGCCGCCAATGTCCTGCGAAAGTAAAAGCCCCGAACATTAGTTACAAAAATCAAGCGTTCTCGGAAGCAAGACTCATACTTTTTCATGTCGAAGTCTCCCTCGAACTGGTCCAGAATCATCTTCGAGTGCCATCGTATGCTGAGTGTGTAGTTGGCTTTTTTCCGCAGCTTTTCCCGTGTCTCGATGTACAGCTGTTGGCGTGGCGTGTACTCTAGCATGCGGAGTATTTTCAACGCAAATCCTTTCGGTCCCACCAATGCCTGTGGAAGGGGGGAGAACGTTTTAAAACAATAAACTAGATGTGTGCGTAATGCATGAATCATGCAGTGGACGAAGGGTTCCAGCAAGGTACGGTGAGCAAATGCTATTCATTATTAATATGCCTACCTTCTCCGTAATGTTGAGATCCTGTGCGTGCAGAACCACGAAGTTCGTCTCCTTCTCCACGTACAGCTCTATCGATACTTGACCTGCGGTGCCATTCGGCCCAAAATAAAAACCCGAAATGGTAAGTGTTAAATTATGGAATGCAAAATCATACATGCAGCCAATTGGGTATTGGCGAAAGGGTAATGGATCCCCCTTCTTCCACACCATTGTTTACCTTTTACGTCCAGCGTCGTTAGGTTGGGATGTATTGTTAGAATGTACCGATTTGGTTTAACATTGTTCGGTAACGTTGGTAGCAGCCACGGGAACGGCTGTCCGTTGGTTGCGATCGGTTGAAACGGTTCCGAGCTGTTGTAACCATCGGGTACGTACCCGGGCGGTATTTTTCCCGCACATGGGCAAACTACATTATACCCGATGGAAAGGAAAGCAAAACAAAACAAAATCACCATGGTTAATAGTAATACATATACTTGGCCGTAAAATAGACTCATATGTGATGATGCACGTGACCGTGACCTACCTGTTTGTGGGCCGGCGTACGCTATCACTAGGGCCGTTGCTACAATGATATTAAAAACATTAGCATTAGAGCATTAAAGTAAAGGATGCACAACACTTACCTAGTAATGTTCCAAGCACTATTGCCGTCACAAAGAGTGCTCGTTTCTGTGAACATACAGCAACGCCATCGCGTACTGGCCGTGAAGAGCTGTCGCCACCTGCAAATAAATAATACAATTATGAAAATAATGCTAATATACCAAAAGAGCTAGATTATAAAAGAATAAACGAGAAAAACGATCCAACTCGTACAACATTTTCCCCGGTAGCTCTACCTGTAAGGAATGCATCGTCGTCAGAGTCTGGCTCCGTCATGCCGATGCGTTCTCTTCGCCACGGTTTGTTGTTAGGGCCACCACTGCCAACGACCGATACTTTGACGGGGCCCCCCTTTCTTTGCTCGCCAGCCAATACGGCGGCTGCTTCCGGTACAGGCTAGCTGTGCGGATACTGGTTGGTGAAGTTTAAATTAAAATACCAACTACCCTGCGGACGGACGCCAGGCGCTCTGATTGCCGGAGGGTAGGTTTACGATTGTCGCTAGACCACGCTAGTGGGGAAATGCACTAATACAAGCCGTCTGCTCATACATGCATCAGAAAGGGCATGGAATTGGCGCGTTCCGTTTAACACCACGCGGTGAGGAAAAGGAAATGCAACCGTAACTATTCCGTAAATGTTGATTGCCCGACACGCAAAGAAAACACGGACTTTGGAGTTTGGAAATTGCTTTTGAAGAAGAACAAAAGCAACCCCCTCGTGTTACAATGTGACGGGTTTGCTCTAACTTGCTCGGCGAACGCAAGTAAATGGCGTGCAGCGGACTCTTGCAGCTTGCTATGATGAACACCTGCCTCCACCAGGACGCTTCTGCCTGGGGATGGCTAGCACAAACACAATTCGTTCGAGTGCATCATGCCTCGCACCGGAGCACCGAAGTAAAATCGCCTTGTTTTTTCCACAAACGGCGTGTAGTTTTGTGTTCCTGAATTACGAAATGCTGCAACAAACACCCTGTACACTGTGCACACCGACGAACGTTTATCGGTCGGCCATTGCAGTGAGGCATCCGGTAGCACACGCGTATCAGCGCAAGGTGAAACGGTACGGCCACTGCTCACACAGCGATATCCTGATTAAGTTTTTCTCCGCTTCGCTTTCGGTTTGCTCTTGCCCGCAGGCGACAGTGGTGTGGTAACTACTCAGGTAACTACTAATTCAAAAGGATGCGCTCCATTTGCAAAATGCACTGTTCACAACCCGTGTGGCTGCTGCACCGACGTTCCCGAAGCGGCCATCTAGTATAAATAGAAGGACGGAAGTGTACTGGAGAGAAGCGTTTCATGTATATTTGCAGAGGACGGCTCACTATGATGATAGGGAATCTGTCAATATTTTTTCCACATTTACACATCCACAGGACATGCGCACATGGTGAAGCACAGCGAACCATGCTACAGAGCCTGGTGGTTGCTTTCTTAAGTAAATCTCGCACACACAGCACGCGGACGCATGTATGCGTTGTAATGTGGCATCGGCATCAAAAGGACAACGTGCCATTTGCGTTTGTGTTGGTGAAAGGACGTGCAGCACACTTTTAATATATCGCTGGGGGAAATCGAAAACGGCGCTGCGATGCTCAACGGGGCCTCATGCATAGAGACAATAAGGCAAAAAAAAAAAAACGCAACATGAGAATCAAATGAGACTAATGAGGAAATGGCACCAATTTAGAACTTCCGGCAATGCCGGAAGTGTGACTGTACAGAGCACAAGTAATTAAATGTCTAGAACCTAGATGCTGGAGGAAAAATCATAACATACTGCTCTGTACCGGGACGTGCACTTACCGAACTTATTGATGCCGTTCCTTTTCTTGCTGTCTGTTTCGGAAAGTTTGTCCATGCCACCGAGCGGCTCCAGCTCGACGCTTTCGGCCATCGCAACCTTGTAGTCATTCCTGCGCTTCATCGTAGAGTCGTACAGCTTGGCGTATGCTAATGCAGAATCGGGTAGCTTTTACCGGTCTCCGGGGTACTTCCGTGATATGTGGCAACGTCGTGCCGGACGAATTTGTTTTGGGGTAATGCTAACCAATACCACACCAAAAGGTTCGCCGACGACGAAACAGTACACTGTAGATCCTCTGTTCTCCACTACCGTAATAACAGAATTCACGAGGACGAACCGACGGCCAATGTGTGTGCGCTTCACTACTCCACTTGTTGATAAACACACGCGCTCCACGGCGCTTAGCGCAAATGTTTTGAAACTGCGGGGGGTCTTTCGCGGCGAATACTTCCGGATACTCGTCTCCCTAGCACCACAAAAACTACCAGCTTCTTACGCTAATTTGCTAATGATATGCATTCGGTTTTTCGGAAGATAATATACATGTGCGCCACGGATCACTCGTAAATTCGGTAATAATACTGAGGGGAGAGGAGCACAGCAGGTAGAGATGTCGGTACTTAAACGGCACCAAGTAAATTTGTAAAAGGTGAAAATATCTCTTCACGCGGTAAATCTCGTTCCAAACAGCCAAAAGTTGAGTATTAGATATGGTAAGCAGTAAAAAGTACTGTGTATAGAATAGAATATTGAGGATTGTGTGTGTTTGTATGTGTGCGCCTGTATGTGTGCGCTTTTGTTTTTCCACTGCTGTTCTGTTGTGTTCACATCGCTTCCAGGTGGTTCTGCTCCTCAAGGAGGATGCGTGGGGAGCGCGTTCCGAAACGTGAATCCTGTTCCGTTGCAGCTAAATAACTCCTCGCAAGGAAGGCACCACCGAACCAGCTCCAAATGCGTATTGCATCCGAGTACGCGTACGAACTGGCACTTGATCTGGCGTGTAAAACTTGGTCGTCCTGCCGATTTTGTTGTGTTGCCTCGCTGTGTACGTTCCGGCACTACACTACTCCGCGGTCACCCATGGCTTCTGCGTGAGCGTTTAAACACTAGCGATCCATTCACCACGGACGCTCGTTGACATTTCGGCAGACTGATATTGATTTATCAATAAAATGCGAAACAGTCAGCGTGGTCTGAAGGGCGAAGCGTGTGCATGGAATTGGCAACAGTGGCGTCCAGACGTGCGCATGCCCGCGCGTACGGAAAATTCCCGTCGGTTGTTGTTTGTAGTCAAACAGGGGCGAAAAGCCTACGCAAGGGTTGCTTCCGATGCTTGGAAATGTTGAATATCCAAACGGTCATCAAGGGAGGCCATTATTTCCACACAAAAATGTCCACGTTTGGGTTTACACGTGTTGATTGGAACTCATCCGAGTAGGCATTGAAGATGGTTTACTAAAATACTATCTTTTGAAGTTTCGGTCCGGGAAAACTGTCCAATCAAAAGTGCTATAAAACAACGAGTTCCTTGTTTTGACAACACGAAGAGAGAGAGAAGAGAGAGAGAGAGCGATAAGAGGGCGACATGATCCGTTGATTTAACCGCTGGTGGAAAACTGCGTTCTCTGTCGCATATCGCAGGCTCTCGGATTAGAGGGTGAAAGCATGAGAAAACTTGGGAGCGGATCCAAAAACTGCGGAAACTCGCGAACCATCGATTGTTCTCCGCGTGCGTGCAGAATTGTCAAATGAGTATTTTGTTTGGTTGGTCGAGGAAAGGTGGAGGGAGAAAAAACGGGAAAACGGGAGGGCCGAAAAGGCGAGAACAGATTAAAGACAGATTCCCGTGGTGGCACACTGTAAATAGAGCAGGAGTGAAATTCTATGCTGTCGTACTTCTCCACCAAGCGCATTCTTGTCACAATAGCGTTCCGTACGGTTGTGGAACGCCTTGGAAAAGAGCCATATCCTACCGTTTGTTGTGCAGAGTAGCTGTGTGTGCGTGCGTGCGTG
>KI423787.1:8461-23378 GCA_000473375.1 Anopheles culicifacies | reverse complement strand
AAAAAAAGATGCCAAACAGCAATTCTTTCACGCGATGTTCAAATTTTAAAATTGATTGCATATTGTTTCATTGGCGGAAAATTGCAAAACGCCAAAACCTCAAACCGGTTTCCCGGCGGGTTCGCAAAATGCAATTCAGCAATTTTCCTTCACCTTCGGGACACCCCGAAAGGCACCTGTGCATTTTGTAAAACGGTTCTATGCAGCGCAAAGTTAAAGCAAATAACAATTCCCTTCGTCACGGAATGGCCTTGAATTGGTATGCAACGGGGAGGGGAGAGCGCTTGCATGACGGAAAAGCTATTTTCCGATGGAAGTACAGTTGATTTGATGACCCGATATTAGGGTGCTTTTCTCATCAACCAGCAGTACCGGCATCGATCATAAACCATATTCCCGGAAAACCATTTCCTCCCTTCGTGATGTAGGGAAATTACATTTCAGTCCTAAAATACCACACCGATTTTCCCTGAAGGAAGCAAAAAAAAACCTTGTACCCCGGAGGGATTGGAGTACGATTTTCAATACATTTCAACCTCCATCAAACACAATCACCCAAAGCTAATCGGTTAAGCAGTAGCACGGGGTGACGATTCTCAAATCACAAGTTGGAGAATTCCATTCCCATTCGGAGTTTTGGAAGCGCCCATCATAAAAACAATTCAACCGAAATTTGGCACAAACAACTTCGCAGCCGATGGCCAATGGATGCCATTCCGCTTTTATCAACAGTTTCTTTTGTACCGTTCGTTAGTTTCCGCTGTGAGATAAGATTTCACACATTTCACCCCCGGACCCCGGTAGATAAACTTTCCTACCCATTGCACTAGGAAACTAGGACCCGAAGGAAACGGCGTGAAACTTTGCTCGAAACAAAAAAACGTAAAGAGCAACTTCCGGGATCTAAAGTCGGTTTTCCCGAAAAAAGAAAAGCTGAAAACGAATGGTTTCAAATCCAATAACAATCCCGCTCTTGGTAAAACTTTGCCGAAACCTCGTGCAACTGAGGACGCACGTCCAAACGCGCGCGGGTCGCTTTCTTTTCCTTCGCTAAAATCCTGATTTAATCCGTACGTCCTGGCGTATAAGGGCAGCGCATCTCCTAAGTGGTGGTGGAGGGAAGCTGACAGCAGCCTGGAAGTAACATATGCCACAGGTTTCGGGTGGCGTGCAAGATCCACTTATAACACTTTATCCGTCCCATGTGACACCGTTTCGAAACGAATTTCCATAATCTGCTAACCGGAAGTGGCTGAGACGGTTTCGTCCTAGGAGCGTGTACCATCCGGAGCCGTTAAGATAAAGAACAGTGGGAAGTCAAACAAATGAGCCTCAGTATCTGTACCTTTCGAAATTCCAGCATTTCCAGCAACCAAACGGGCAGGATCGTCGGAGGGAAAAAGACCTGTTAAATCGTTTCCAGCTGGTTGTCATCGGATCAGATGGCCGGTAGATAGCGCTTATGTGCAGCAGATTCCGGTCCGTTTCTCCGGAATCGTGCTCCGGTTCGTACAATTATTGGGTCATTTTATTAGAACCATATCCGGAACCCGACCCGTTTAGACAGATGGTCCAGATGACGGCTCGTACTCTGTGTGAGATGTATGGGAAATTTATTATTTTCTTTCTTCGGTGCGTTTTTCTGCAATGCATTCATAACAGAATGCCGGGAAAATTCATCCCTTTTTCCCAAGATAATGAATAAAGCAGAATGATTTATTACGCACATTATGCCGGCAGAAAGCAAAGTATTAAAAAAGGAATGTTGGTTTTAGCTGGCTGATGACAAAAACCTTTTACTGAATATTAAATTGTTAGTAGTACTTTTATTAAAAATAACATCAAACCACAACAAAAACCAAACGGAAAATTTTTGCAAAATAAAATACGACACTAGATGGCGCTGAGGTCGGCGGGACAAGTAAAATCTATTTGCTAGAGAGCTTCACTCCAAGCTACATTTTAGTACTTTACGTACGGTAAATAAATGTCCGCTTTGTCCGCTTGCAGGTGAATAAAAGGTAAAACGAGCCATCTCTACTAAACCGGCTTGCCTCACCATCCACGCCACTACAAATTGGCCTGCTCAGCAAGAAATTGATCCTCACCGGTGTGGTTTCCCACACGTCCCTCACATACTTCCACTCCCTACCGGACAATAATCATCAATTGGGGCTTTTTATGAAAGGATTACCCGGCCCGGGAGCTGTAGGAAGGTTGCGATTTGATTTCCTTTCCACAGCCTCGTAACCCCCGTTTAGTGAACTGTCTGGACAATCGAAATGGCAACTTAGCTCCGTAACTTTCAATACGGAGGAGTATGCAATTGGATGCGGGATCCTTTTCTACTTTTTTTTCGGCTCCTAGGCGTTCTTTTTATGTGTCGTCTGATCCAGCATTTGATGGTTTTCTGCTCGTCAGCAAACCTCACTCACCGGGAGTATATGGGTAGTCAATTCTAAGCAATCGTCGACTTACGTCCGGATTAGTAGAGTTTTTCGGAAGGCGAACGAAGAAAACGGTTCCCCAAATTCATCGAAAAGGCACACGCTTTTATGCGGGGGTTTCACTTACGACTCTACGTCCCCCGCGGAACAACCACAGCGCTTTGATTTCCTATCGTCGTGGTTGACTTTTTGCGAACCATTTCCACATTTTTCCACCGACATTTGTGTGGGTCAGTGATCACGACGTGCGGGCGCGCTAGAATTGCTCCAAGTATCAGCGCAACACAACTTCCATTAATTTTCTATCTTTTGGGATGTTTTCTTCATCCTTCTCCATTTGAATTGGTTTAAAGTGATGGAAATGGGAAAAGAAACATCCATTACGCTGTCAGCCCGCACGGTTTGCTTTAATAGCTTGCAGAGGTCCCCAAATAAACATACCATCTGCCACATCCATCTTGGAAGTGTAATTCGATCAACCTGCGAATGGAAACTTCCTCGAACGACTCCACTCGAAAATTTGGGAAATGTTTTGCTTGTTTGAAAGCAAAACAGAAAAAAAAACCTGCAAGTGGTAGGTAAACGTACTTGTAGAAATGAACAAAAGAGACATCGCAAACAATCATTTGTAAGAAAAAAAGCACATGGTGTTATTTTACGCTTCTGGGTATTAAAAATCCTAATTCGCTTCCCCAGGTGTCCGATATCCGATTACGACCCGTTCACTCGTTTGCCAATCAATTTAACCTAACTAGAATGGTTTCGGGATTGCTCGAGGAACAAAAAAAAAAGAAGGGATACCTCTATATAATCGGGTTCCAATGATTCTTCGCACGATTGCTGGGAAACAGTTCTACGAATGGAGATATTCGGTTACACTACCGTAGATGAACTTTTTTCCCCTCTTGTTAACAAGTCCATTCACTTCACACACTTGTGTGTAACCTTTTTAGAAGGGACGGGTACAGTCTGAAAAGAATGCATATATTATTGACCCACCAGGGGCTTACGTCAAACGGTTGACCTTGAGAAGTACAGGACGATACTGATTCCTCGAGCCGTAAACCTTATCAAAGAACACGCATTAAAACGACACAGCTAATGAAGCAAAACAGAACATAAGGTGGCTCTTCTAGATTATCACGATAAGACCAGTTGTGAACCTTTGGCCCCATCGTGTGAGAACTAATTTTTCAATCCCATTCCGTTTCAGGTGATTTGAAGTTACGTTTTCTTAACATTTTAAACCACACGCTCACACATCAGACGGAACTGCGACTTATGCGACTTGCTTACGCGTCAGATAAGGGTCCTTTTCTTTCTTTGCCTCCTTAGGCAAAGCAAACTCAACCTTATCGGGGACTCTTCGGCGAAGGACCGACCCGTTGACGTTAGCGTTCTGCTCAGTAAAACTCGTCAACGGTAACGAAAAGTTGAAGTGTGCGGTGTACACATTTTCGCACGAAACAGTGACGCCATTGCCATGTAGGTGCCCCAACCATGGGCCGTCAAACGGGGGGTTGCAAAAAAGGACACATCAATGTCAATCTTATAAAATTTAATATTTCTTTTATGCGTGAACTTGCGTTCTTTGGTGTGCGCGGTAGAAGAGCCAAGAAGCCTTTCCGTATTTCCATTTCACATCTTGTAAAGTTTTTTTTTTCTTATTTATGTTGTCCTTTTTTCGTGCTTATCTTGTTTTTTTCCTCTTCTTCTTGGTGATACTTTCACGAGCCTCGCCGGCACAGCGATAAGGATTATATTTTTCCGCTCGAGCGAAGAGCGAAATAAAAGCATCCGAGAACCATTAGCGGGTCTGCGATGTGGATGAAATGTGATTTCCCTGTGTGCTATTTGTAGAACACGGTGGGGGCGGAATACTCGGTGTGCAGGAAGGTGATTAGAAATGTCACCATTGAACAATTGGACCAACTTTCATCATATCTTTTTCTTCTCTGTGCTACTTTACAACGCGCTGTAGATTAGGAATTATAACGAGAGCACTGGCGATGAGCATGAGCAATGTTTGAGTGGCAGATTGTATGCCCGCTTGGGCCTGCAGCTAATCGCAGAGGTGAGCTGTATTTCAACTGCAAGCAAATGATCAAAGCAGAGCGTGTGAAATTGCATTCACCCGCAAATGGGGAGAAGCTTTAGCGTGGAGCTCAGTGTGTGAAGCATAGATTATGCGGCGATGCACTTGTATGTGCATGTTTGCCATTGTACTAAGAGCGAAAAGCTAACAGACAAAATGGCAACGATGAGTTTAGTTACTAATCTTATACATTGTTAACGCACAGTAGCAGGCAAAAGTGTGTGTTAAAAAAGATTCTTGAATGAATTTTAACTTTATTTTAATAACAATGAATTAAGGAAAAACTTTATTTAATATGAACAACAGCTATACAGTAAAAGTGAAAATGAAAATTAATTAAGAATCTATTTTACAATACTATAAAAATTTAATATTTCTTACCCCTTGAGATAAAACATAACCTTAAGAGTAGGGAACATGAACTGTTCCGTAGCTAAACATTATTTTATTATTTATGTAACGGAACTAAAGTAATACGTGAAAACAGGACTCACATCACTGTGGGTAAAGATAACAACTATATTTTCCCAGATTTTTCTGCAAAGTTTGGGTTCGAGTAAACATGTCAAACGTATGGCCCGAAGGGCTTTTCAATGCAACCCGCAAAAAGAATAGCAAGAGCTGTTTTTTTCTGTAAAAATAAACCCCAAATAGCACGAACTTTTTTTTATATTCAAATCAACCCGCGTGAAAGTTTCTGGATTTGGTCCACGAGCCAGTATGAACTTGACATAACTGGGTCAAAAGGGTCCCCCTCATTCATCCGATAACAGCTTATGAGCTCGTTGAAACTGATCTGGGCCGCAGAATTGAATTTGAATTTGCGTTACATAATTCTAATGAAATTAATTAAAATTTCATAAGTGAAAGTCCATTAATTATGTAACGTTTGAAGTGCGGGAAAGAATCAATTATTGCATAGAAAGAGAAGTTCGTTATTGGTTTGAGTTTTTGTTAAATTAAATTAAAAATTTCCACTAACAAATTAACATTTGATGGATTTTTTTTAGTTCTTGTTAAGGAGGTACGGTCCGTATATGCGTATATGCCAGCGATGTAATCATTGACCGTCCCCATAAATTACCAAATGGACAATTTTGTTTTTTTTTTTTCTTTTGAAATGACCGACGGAAAGGGCAAGGATGGAGGAAGAGAGACACCATGATGCGTTTCTAAAAATTAAAAGCGAATAGAAGTTAGTTATTATGTTAATAATTTAGAAATAATTTGAAATCGAAGAAGTGAGCTACATAAGTTCTCGATCGTTTTACAGTTTGAGACCGAATATGATCTTTTCCATTGATTTCTCATACAATTCTCATTTATTCGATTGTGGTTTGCTGAAACTGTTGTGTAAATAATGGAGTGGGAGTTTCTCCCAGTGAGAAAAATGTAGAGAAGGTTAAACATTCAAAACTGTATCGATACGTAACTGTTGAATTTTGCCTAAATTACTGTAATATTAAAACAAAAACAATAAACCTTGGATGTATACATAAGAAGCAGTCTAACAGTAGTTCTAGAATAACAAGAAAACCTCTTTCGGTTTTACGAGGGACTTGTTTCACAAGATTAATTATTATTTTACTAACTGATTATTACCGACTTTACTTATGATCCTTTTTTTTATTTATTAGAAATACCCAGGCCGTATTGCTTTACTTATGATCCTCGTTATTGATATAATAACTGACCAAAAACCATTCTTTTCAAAATGGTCTATCAAAGTCCAATGGTTCAGTAATAATTCCTCGAAAAATGGGAACTGTATTTTCTCCAGTTACCTAACATTCAAGTTTTTTTTATTTTGCACACATTCACAATTTGTAGATTAATTTATGTGTACTTTTAGTTTTTGATTATTATTTATCAAATATTCGTTACATTTTATCTAATTTAAGAATAACATTTTTGCTAAACCATTGTTAAGCAATCTCTATTTTGAATTCATTATTTAAAATATTGAAAATACATTACTTAAATTTAAAAAAATGTTGAAACATAAGTGAAACATAAGTGAATTTGTTTCCTAGTCTCAACATACAAACGCTGACATTACCCGAACAAACTCTTATAATGGGCGTTTAGACTAGTTGCATACTGGAGCTTTACTGTACGAATGACACTAACGCGTGTACCCGAATAAAATGAAACAAATATTGAACAAGCGTACAGCGATTGTGTACTTAACTATTTACAAACGATAAATGGTCCACATTGAAACAATAGCTTGCACAAGATGTGTTTAATGCAAAATTGCCACTTCAGTTAAGCTTCGGTTTTGTCCCACACAGTATTTAATCGGACATGTAAACGTAAGCATTCTTTCCCCTTTTATCATTCATTGCAAGCGTTTTCTTTCTTACGCTTTTCACTGATTGTTCCATGTTCAATTTACCACGATTGTTTTACACGGTTAAGCAGTCGGTGGCTTTTTGTTTTTTCCCACGTGTTCCGTTCGTTCGCTCCCAGACCACTGCAAGGATGCAATGGAATGCATTCCCTTGTTCGCCCCTTTGTTGAAGGGCAGGATTGTGCGAATTATGTTTTGAAAAATGGTTGCATAGGATTGCAAACCTTCTTCTTCGCTCCTTTCATTTCGCTACTCCCAATGCCGAACAATAGTTCGACCGCTGCGGGGAATCACTTTGAAAATAGGACGCATTCCAGTGGCATATTTCGTAGCGCACTCGATGACGCACTCAATCCCGCACTCGAACGGGTTGCGCAAAAGCTTATACGTGTGATGTACGGTGGAAAACTCGACCGGCGAGCTAGAAAAGGAGAAGACCCGATCCGGGTGGATATATATTTCAACATTAGTAGAACAGATATGACTCGGGCGCTTTGCACATTCGCGTAGCAGCAAGGATGCGAACGATTCAGCACCTCACATCGGAATCATCCGTGCCGGGACATATGCCGGTGTAATGCACCATCGCTACCGAATGGCAACGGGACCCGGATGCCAAAATGATACGCTACACCCCAGTGTGTTACACCCGTTTTTGGGGAAGCTTTCCGTGGCAGGCAGGCTAGCTTTAAAGTGTACAGTTTATGCGCTTCGCACCGCCGTTTTAGTGCTCGTGTTGAGTGAGGGGTTAAGTTTTGCAACATTTGTGCGCCCTTGGTTGATTCCGGCGTCCATCGTACCCGTTTAGGGGAACCATAAATTCCTCTTCTTTATGATGACTCATTTTCTATACCCTTTTCTTCACTCACCATGCCCATTGGATGGTGGCACTGTAGAGCTACTCAAGTTGGTGAGGAAAACGGGAGGAAAAGCGCTAAATTTCAGGTGACATTGTCGCTCTTCGAATCGAGCCGGCAGTGTATGGGAGAAAAATAAAGAAAAAACTTAAAACGCTTACAGTGTAATGAATAGATAGCGTTGGGAACTGTAAATTCCTTCAATGTTTCATAATTTATTTTGCTTTCCACAATAGCGTGGGGAAACGTTTCGCAGGACGTTTATTGGATGGAAAATCAATTTCTCAAATACTGTCCTCCCGGTGGTATGAGAGCTTAATGTGATTCATTCATATTACTTCCATCAATTCTGCTTCTGCTTTTGTGATGAAAATTGAAAATATACTCACAATGCAGCTTTTCAATTTTTGTTACCTTGTTGTGAAGTTTTATGGAAATTTAAGTATCATAAAAAAATTAAAATTTATTTTCTATTAGAGACAGTTTTATAAAGAGCTTAATTATTTTTTATTTTAGATATTAAACAATTTTAAAAAGCATTTGAATGAATATTGTTTACAAAAATTGCTATTGAATTTTTCTAGACTTCAATCAGTATTTACAAAAAAAGCTATAGAAATTCTGACGAAATTTATTAAATAATTTTAGTAATTAATTAATTATTTCATTCTAAAAGTGAATTTAGAACATAATGCTCTGCTTTTGAACTTCAACACACGTAATGGTTAATAATTTTTTTTTTCAAATTGAGAGCATTGGTGAGGAAAATTTACAATCTATTAAGGTTGTTTTAGGCTGTACGTAGCATTCCACGGTTTTACAGGACCATTACATTCAAAGATATTTGCAATCTAAATCATAAATATAATGTTTTGTTGCTAGCAACCTAAATTCTTCAAACGTTTTTTTTCCGGGAGGGTGTTTAAAATTTATCTTTTCCCAGAATCACCTAACGCGCGATGAAAGCTCATACGCTGATCTGCCTGTGGGAAGAAATAAATTTATCATAGCAGGAATTTTAACGACCGCCCATTGCTTCCGAGTTGATCGCTACTGAACGATACGTTTTGTTCTTATTTGCAGGTACCTTCGTTCCCAACCTGTTCGGATACGACTGCCGCAGTGATTGTGAGTGACGGGCAATTTCTTGGTAAGTTTGGGGAAATAAAACCATAACCAAGAAATCATAACACATGTCGACTTCATTAAATTAGCTGTAGAAATATTATTAAAAGATCTGATAATTTGGAAACATTGTATAAGGCGCATTTTTCAGCATGTGAATTGAATAACTTCAAAATACTTTCTATTGTAGTGTGGATGCTCTTTTCATCATAGACACACGTTTGCCTGTTTGTCCTTTTTTTATGCCTTGTCAGTTACAGGCCTATAATTTATTACTTCTCTCACAAAGTGTCACGGTCCCGAACTGATGCCACAATGCCCCTTCATTGGGCTATAGCGATATTGACGTTCGATGCTTAATTGCTCTTTTTTATGCTTCACAATCAAAGTTGATGATGATGGACGTTACCGGAAATTTAATCTTCATGCATTTTTGCTGGTATTTTATGTCATGCATTTTCGAGTATAATGATGGCGCAATAATTAAAAGTAAAACAGATTTAATTCATACGCGCTCATTTTCAGGCACATTTCACACCATTACCGTAGATTATAGATTACTAAGAATTGTGTTTGTGTTTTATTGGTAAATTAATGTAACATGACCACTCGAATTGTAATATTCCTCTTCCAGACTTGGGGCGATTTTTTAAAGCAGATTGCATAGATTTTCTATTTTTGCTTTTTTTAACACTTGTTAATAGATTTCTTGATGAATCAAGTCTTTTTTGTGGTCTATGAATGATTGTGTTTCTTCCAACCTCCGATTAACCGTAATAAATCAAGTAAGTTACATAAAAAAATTGGTAGTGTGGCTAAATGAGACGCTCCATCTTTACATCCACGTTCAACATGCTATATCGAAGTCCAACAAATCTATGAACAGGCCTTTGACTGATTATTAGTATCTATCGTCATCTAACTCAGAGATCTCCTCAGCCTAAAGGCTTTGTATTGTTACCGGATCCGACCCGCCATGGACTACAGCGCAATTGTCTGGTAGCCGGTATTCACACGTGTAGCTGTTCGTCTCTTCCTCTCAAGATATTAATAGGCCCTTTCTATTCGATTAGGCTCCTTAGAAGCCTGACATACCCACATTAGACCATGTTTTGTATGTATTTAACATTCCCACATGTTTAGTCGTAGCTTTTTATGTCTCATTTCATCGTCTGCTCATTAGACATCTCTATACATTCCATCTCATACGTGGTACGGTTCAAGTGACTCCTGTTTTAGAACGCAATCGGGGCATCTCTAACACGTACCACTTGTTTCACTATTTAATGTTCCCTCAGACATTCAAGTGTAATGAGTAGTGTTGAGGTTATTGCTAAAAAAAAGAACAGAACGGAATAGGTTCATTTTTTTAAAGTAACGAAACGTGAGCTAGAGGTGCAAAATATCCTCTTTGGCTATATTGATATTACACGGCGGAATGGGGACATTATAATTATGTTTTACAAACATCAGTTATCAACTTTCTTCGGCAATGATCTGTTGCGTTTTTACACATACATTCCGTTCGTTTCTGCTAGTTTGTGAAGATGATGAAAATTCTTTCTAAAATTAACAAATATACCGATTTTCAAAACAAAAGCATTGCAGAGATAAATCCACGGAGAGCGAGCAATAAATGTACGCTCAAACACATTCCGGCCAGTAGCGGTTCAAACGGTAGGTCCTCGTCTCTTTAAGAACGAACAGACCGAAACGGAATTGTCGGATCGGTACGAAAAAGGAACGGAACGGAATGAAAATATCGGATCGGTACGAAATAGAATGAAAGTAACGGGATGAAACTATTTTGAAAAAATGATCGTAACAGAACAACAAGGATCGGAAACCGAACGCCCTACACTAATAATTAGTGTTATTGCATAATCGTAGTGTTATTGTTATAAATTACTTGCTACTAAAACACGAAAAACAAAATTTCATAAAGGTTAAAAGTCTCCAAAGCAATAAGTAAAAGATCATACATTATTGGCTGCTTCAGAACATTACTCACTGATATGGATACTTTTCAAATGTGGAATCTAATCTGATTTGCATCCTCACACAATAGGAAATGCTTCGGGCGAAACATTTCCATACCGTATTGCTTCGTTTTTACTTCATTTGTGAAAATGTTGGCTCCTGGTGCTGGTGCATATCAAATCATACCGGATTAGGAATTGTTTCACGCAACCTGAGCTTTCCATTTTGTGCTCGGTTTCACGCAACTCCACACCACCGCAAGAGTTTACAACCGATCCCAAAAAGGCAACACAAATATAGGAAGGTACTGCTGGAAAGTGTTGCAGTAATAGCAGCGCAAACTCGGCTGCGTACTGGAACGTAATCATTAGAAAGGATGGGCCACCAATCTTACTTTATTTCTTTCTTTTTTTTTTGCTGTTGTGTGTGCTCTACATACCATGCAAACGAAACGCACAAAAAAGTGAAACTAAGCTAGTCCATTAGCAAGAAATGGAATATTGCGCCAGGCGTGTGCTGGAGCGAACGAATTAAAACCGAAAAATTATAATAATGTTCTCCCGTTCCAAGCGGTCCATTGCTACACAACGTAGGAAAAAAAAACGAACGTCCCAAACCCGGGTTCGTCTCCTCATGCAATGGAATAACTTGACAGCAAAACCGTCCCCATTTGCCTTCTGTGTGGAATTCATCCGGAGCGTGCGGACACAACACCGCAACACCGTGATCCGCAAGTAACAGTGACGTTTTGCGGATGTGTGTGTGTATATTTTAGTTCCACTTTTACGGCGCGTTGTCACCATAGTACGTCGCGTGGAATTACTCCCGAATAAGATGAAGAGATTATGATGGTTTTTTTTTCATACAGATTTGTTTGCTTTCTACAAGCCACCAGGCGTCTCCATTTGGTGCGAGTGCTTGATAGCGTGCTGTTTGTATTTTCGGGTTTTTTTTTTTAAAAGCTTGGACTTTTCTGCAATCTTTCTTGTACGGCACGCACCATTATGTAGAAAGCCGCTTGTTTTTTTGTTTCGTTGAGGTTCCCTTTCACGCACACCAGTTTATATCGAACGGTCAGCTAAGAACGGCACCACTCCCTCAAGCGCATGCTAAATGAATATAACTTTTGTTTTGCGTTTTGTGCTTCCACAACAGGAAGTGGTTAAATTTCAACTGATAAATCCCTTTGTCTGGGTATAGCAAACATCAATCCCTCCGCTCATACACCGGGTAGGCGAAAAGCGGAAACATTCCCCAACAACAATCCAGTTGTGTAAGTTCCATCACGATCCCTTTCTTGCTTTGTTATTGTTAAATTGTACAAGGTTCGGATTCAGAATGCTACACTCTCGTCTGCTTTCTGTTGCCGCGTTCACTTTCGTTAATTAAATGATCATCACGGCTTCCGTTGGTTGTTCGCCACTGATTAGGTTTACGGTACACGGTGTCCGGGTAGTTTTCGCGCTGTGCGCTTTTCCGCAACTTTGCTCTGCTTCAAAACTACAATAGTTTCAAGCCAAAGTTTCTTCGGATTGCTCATCGTTTCCGTCTGGTTAGTGTATATTCTTCCTTCTCAGCAATCGACCTTCGGGTTTTCCCATTTTCTTCCGCAACTCTTTGGACAGAGTAAATTAAAAACAAACTTCTGCTAGGGAAACTTTTATTTACGATAGACCATCCTCGCACGTATTGGGTGATGTTGCACTTAAACTAGCAAGGAAATTCCACTCGGATGCTTTGGCAATCATACGGAGAGGGTGGTTATGCTTTCACAATACATTTTTTTGCTGTGGGTTGTTAATATAGTTTCCCTATGCCCTATGGTTTCTCATTAATTGTAGCTATGTCAATTTGTGTCGAGACAACATAAAACAAAACCAATTCGCGTACCCCTCTACCAACTGGCTAAAATTGGCTTGCTAGAAAAAATAAAGCTTTAAAATTGCTTTGTTTGTGTACGACATGAAAACCTAATGAAATACAAATCTGTAAACAGTTTTAAAGTTTTCAAAGAATTTTTAATAACCTTAAGTAAATAAAGATAAAAATATGCATTTGAACTTCACGTGGAATGTTTGTTTTTCTTTTAAATATAAAATACAGAACCTTTCAGCTGTTTTTGTTAACACCATCCGCTTTTAGTATAATCACAAAGCACCAGGCGCCTCCACATATAATTAATTCCTCGATAATGTGTGTCATTTTCCGCGTTTGACATATATTTATCTTTCTTCGCTGCTTGCATTTTTGATTATGCACCCAATGCGAAACGTTGCATTCAATAGGTGCATAGGTGATTCGCGTTCCTTCCCAAAATAACGCAAAATATTGTGCGGAGTGCATCAAGCTGCGTGTCGTGCAGTGTTGCAGTAACGGACAGTGAATTGTATTAGCCGTCCGGTGGTTCATCACCGTCAGGGCCATTCTATAACTAATCGTCTAGGACGGCAAACATTCCATACGCTGTAATTCGAACTCTCCACCCATTAGGCAACAGCGGCCAAACATGACATGAGCAGACCGATCTCTGCGTGCTATATTAATAGCGCCTCTATTTGCTTTGCCGCTGATGAGTTAGTTCCCGCACTTCCTTCGCGCGTCGGGGTGCGGTGCCGATAAATGGTGGACCACCATCACCTAAACTAAAACTAGAAGGATGATCTATACATTTTCTCTCGCTTCCAATACAAACTCTCCCCGCGGAAAGTGGGTTTTATGCACGAAAATTTGGGACAGCTTCTAAAACACGCGTTTATGCCATCACGCCACGGTAGAGCAGTGCGCCATCAGCAAACCATGGCCGATGGGCTATGCTGTCATACAGCGTTTAATGGATATTGGTCAAATATTTGATGCGCTACCTTCCCTCCTAATGGTGCTAGTACGTAAAGCAGCAGAATAGCGGATAAAACAGAAAACATAATCACACCGAAACACAAAGTACATAACAGCACACCTTTCAGGCGAGTTTTTATCATGTTTGACACCATGCGGCTTCACTCGTATGCTCCACAACCTACATCAGCTTGTTCAATTATTGGATGTACAAATGTTCTCAACTTTCACGCAACAGTTTTTTCCTTCTTCTGACCATTAAAAATGCAATACAACATGATATACTGACCGCGGTGAAAAAGAAGGAGTTCAGCTTAGACAATCTAAATACAAAAGCTCGCATGCACGGACGTGGATTGCATTCAGAGAAATGGATGTGCGTTTACTCGTTTTTTTACTGTGGGATTTTTACTCGTTTCTATGATTTATCTGCACGCTGAGGTACATACAAAAGCGGAAAGTGTTTCAGAAAAAATATTCCACTGAAAATAAATGAAAAGCGACAACATACAACTCAGCAAAATGTTGATACGTTGGATTGGATAGAAGCGAAATAGTGAATTGCAAAATTATCTGTATAGTAAATGGTGCTACCGGTATATTTGATATAAATTGTGTAGCCACAGCACAATCTACGCAGCATTACAAACATTTTAACTGAATGAAACATACCAGTACAGTGAAACGTCGATTTTCCGGGTGCCATCTAATCGGTTCTCGAGTAATCCGATATTTTTGAAAAAGAGGTTAAAAGGCCGTATTTTGGCAGATTACTTTTACGAAAACAAATGTGATTTAAAACCTCAACTTTTATACGATTTTTAATAACATTTAAGGGAATTAATTGACTATCCGTGTAATCTGCATATTCGATAAAAGTCATGAGTGGATGAGCCTTGCAATGGTAATTAAGTTAAGTTAAAGGAATCATAATGAGATTCGTATGAGACAGAGGGAAACTAGAAATTCCAACGCAGAAGAACAATATTTAATCATAAATTGAAAAAGCTAGCTATTTGTACAAAATTTACGGAAAAATTACACAACTTTTAAAATAAAAATTTGAAAACTTTCGACAAGATTGTTCAAATTAAAGTACTTCTTATGTAAGTTGTAAACGTGACCTAAGATTCAAAACCAAAACCCAAAGGCATTCTTTTAAATAACTCCATAATTCAGTAGACGCAGAATTCTCCTCCAGAAAGAAATTGTTTGCTCAATATTT
>AXCM01004658.1:0-19990 GCA_000473375.1 Anopheles culicifacies | reverse complement strand
GAACTGCCTGCGACTGCGTTGGGATAATTGATATGACATTGGAACGCTTCACTGCATACGACCGTTAGCGGCGAGTGTATTCACAAAAATTTGCATATCAACACCAACTCATCTGGCACAAAGAACAAGAGAAGTAAAAGCCTTTCCAGACATACCGAGATTACATTCAATCGCGAATTTAGCTAAACATTAAACCTAGTTATACCTGTCCATTTCGTTGGATCAATAAATTGCACCATTCCGTCGGGTGTAGACGACGTGTGAATAATTTATATCGCACCCAGACTCGGACATCAAATCGCTATAACCGACGCAACAAACATAACGCTGTTTGGCTTCCGAAGTTCGTTCACCTCCGGATTGGCACAGGAGTTGACAACATACACACACACAATTTCATTATTGGCCCTTTGCCAATCGATCGCTGTGCGAAAGAAAAAGAAATAATGCAAAATCGAACAAAACACGATATGGAAAAATAATCACAAAAAAAAAAATGGGTATTCTTTAAAACCACACAAAACCGGCAACTCGCTGAGAGCAGATTTTCTTCAAAATAGCCGTTTTGCTCATAAAAGCTTTACTACTGTTTCGTGATTCGGTTCACGTTTTTGCAACGTGCACGCAACCCTTCTCAAGACGGTGGCCCCCCCCTCAAGGAGGACATCAAGGGGATAGCTTTTGTCCTGCAGGCACTCATCGGCTCTCGTCAAGGTTAGGTCGCGGTCATGCTGCACAATTAAAAGCTTAGGAACATGTCCACATCCAAGGCAGGGCAAAAAAAAAAAGAAGCGGTTGGACTCTGAGCTTGTCTATATCTTTGGCACTTTGATTTGAAGAATACAAGTTTTTGCTCGTAACGTTTGTTTATTGCTTCGCATGCAAAATATTCGCTCTCTATCGATCCACGTCGACACGGGTCGACAATAGGACAGTTTGAGGATGATGATGAAAAATATGGGCGATTAAAAGATTTATTACATCTTCAAAGTAACTAGGCGTCGTACAGGCGACGGTCGTAACGTGCTTAAGTCTACGTAAATTAGGGTTGAATGACAAAGATTACAATTACTTATTGTAGTTACAAAGATTCAGAAAATACACAATTTATTAAGAGTCTTTGAGGCCTTCAATTATTATGAAGGCGATCCAATTTATCAGATGGACAAAAGTCGTCAACAATCAATTCGTATTTTCTTCGTAAATTGGGATATCTCCTTGGGCTAGTAACTCATGATACATTTCCCTCCAAGCTTACGGAAAACACTGAAGGTCCCGAGTTATCAATTAATTACAGACATCGCTTTCTCCTTGATATCTGTATCGACCATACGAGACAGAGAAACCGCCCCAGGGAAGAACGGAACCACACCAAACGTATCTCAAGTATTTAATTATCCCTATCTACCCAAATAGTCTCTTCCATATATGAGCAAGCTCCCTTGGAATTTTGGTTCTGAAGATTTCCACAACTGGTTTGATTATTATGTTCGATACATGTCCAATTTTATATTTTTAGACCAGAAATAGACAAACTCTGATCAATCACGGTTAGATAGACTGCAACAGCTGATTTCTTACAGTTTTTGTGTATCCTTCCTTGACCTTCTCTTTATGTCCTGACAGATGATTTACAGTAACATTGCAGAAATGCGTTCTTTTACACAAGAGTACCGGAACGTATGGATGTTTTGAATTTCACAACTGAATAAATTGACTTCTCTCGCGTTTCAGGCACTACGGAGAAAGAGAGAGAGTTAGAGAGAGTAATGCACATAAAACAGTTCATGAAAAGCATACTTTCCTGCAAATTAAATGCTTTTGCTGTTCTTCTGAATGTTTCATAAATTTATTTGTGCCCAAATTCTACTAAATAAATACAGTTCTGTATGTATTACTTCATTGATTCACACTTTTCCATACGCTATGAAAGCTTCCAGAACATTCCATAACTTTTGGAATCGTTTGTGTTGTCTCTCTTGCCTGCTCACCGGTAGAGATTCCTGCGTTTCCCTTTTAGCGAAAACTCCCTTTTCGGTCTGCGTATGACGGATGCACCAACACACGCACAAAGCCGATAAACCCTTCAAGTGTCCCGCATCCCTTTCACGAGTATCATACCAGCTCCCTCTTACCCTAATTATCGATCGGTTTGCCTTCGCGGGAGTCTCTTCAAGGGCAAAGCCTGGCTGAGAGGAAAACTGCCGGCTGAAGCACGTCCGCGAAACAACTTTCCATTTGCCCTCTGCCGTCTGTAGGCGGATTGCCGCGCGGAGGGGTAGACTGTTGTGATAGGAGCTGTGTTTCCTACTGCAACTCACCAAGGAGGAAGGAAATATCGATTGATTGGCAAAAAAAAACAACACACCACAGACGTCACAGGAACACGAGCACAAAAAACACTGGCTAATACGCACGCACTACTGATAGAGCATAGGCGGAAAATTGGTCTCGTGACTGGAAAAAAAGCGACCGATGGAAGATGAAAATTAGCGGGACTTCGGGCAGTTGGAATGCTTCATGTAATGTGATGATTTGATGACATGGAAAATAAGGAACCATGACACTGTTTTCCACACGTCTTGGGGGAAAGAAACGAATGCCCATACCGGAATTCAACGTTAGCGCCACGCTGTGCTGATTATGTAATTTTACACTTACGATATTATTACACACAGCACTACATATCACTACGAAATCTGTATGCTGGAGTATAAGAACTTAATAACATCATTTTCAACCGAAATTTTGCACATAACAACACCAACAGAGCCACATCCTTTTCACTTCTTGCATTCCATCTACGACCAAAGTATGCCCTGCTAGAAAAGCGAGGTTATGGTTGCAGCTATCATCCACATCGGAACAGCATAGCTTTAGGATCCTGTTTTGGCAAAAGGACTCGCTCGCTAGTAAACATTGCCATTGGTCATGGTACGATCTAGCAGCGAAAATGAACAGTAAGTAGCACTTTCACTCCTCACAGATCACATACGGCTCACAAAATCCGGGGAAAATGGGTATTCTTTAAAACCACGTTTCACCATCATTTTTCCGCTCGAGGAGCAATTCTAAAAATAAGGAAATCTCATCGTGAACCGTGTAACTGTGTGAACATAAATCGACGACCATGTACCAAACGAATCTTGTTCTGACGGCAAACAATTCCATTTCACAACATCACAAAAGTAAAGCAAAACTGGCAAACGCATCCACCTACAGGACGTGTTGGTAGGATCCTTTCCTAGAAAGGTATTATTCGGGATAACATATAACACCTAACAACTATTGATATAACTAACCATGAACTAATTCCGGTATCCAAACTCACGCGACGACCGGAACTTTACACCGCACACAACACCACCTTTCTGCTCGATGCACCCGTTAATTTGCTGGCCAGCAGGAGCTCGTCCTTGCGAGAAGTAATGTTTGTTAACTGCGGTTATAGGTGTGAGTGTATGAAACGAGATGTGGATACAATAGTGCACGCAGCGGGAACGTTCGCTTTTCCACGCACGATTTCGTACGAACGGAAGCCGATGTGCTGCGAGGATGTTTGAAATCCTTAACGACCACGTATGATTCCTGGCGGGACACTAAAATTCACTCACGGTTATTCACACGGAAACCTGTACTTTGAGAATACGGTAAGAACAGCTTTGCTGCGGGTATGTCCTATCCAACCAACTGACGGAACAAGAATGTGTATGTGCATAGAACGCAACGTTTGGCCGTGTTCACAGGCAGCTGAGATGCAGCCAAGATAAAGTCGAAAGCAGCGTGTACACGTATGCTTTCTCTTTTGTGAGACAGCAACGAGACACCAATCCAGGTTTGGTCCAGTAAAAAACGAGAAAAATGCAGCCCATGACGAGGACTTCTTAAAAGCCTACCAAAATGTTTCATCTTGAGTGCAAACATCCGAGAAGTGCAGAAATAATTTATTCCTGTTTGCTTTCACCGGTGTATCCGTGTATACTCCGCTCACAAATGTCTCTGATCGCGACCAGCCGAGCGCACACTGTGCATGACTACCTCGTTCAAACGTGCATGTTTATTTACAAATCCTAGCAACGACGGTTACCGGTAGCTAGCTGCGTGTTTCACTTCACGAAAAAAAGTACATCTTGTGTCTTTCCAGATCTTTCGCCGTCGCACGTCCAGCTAGCATGAGCTACACCGTACCTTCGCAGCCATGGATTCCGTTCAGATGATATCGCACATAGAAAAATCGCTCAACTACTCGGTGTACGACGTCAGATGGATTCCCTGTACGGCCAAGTTCATGGTAGTTGGCTCGAAACCAAAAGGCACGGGAACGGTGCAAATTTACGAACTAAATCGTGGCACGCTCGAACTAGTCAGAGAGGCGGAAAAGGAAAAATCGATCAAATGTTGCTCGTTTGGTGCGTCGAAGCTTCGCAGCGAGCATCTGGCTGTGGGTGATTTTGCCGGCAAGCTTGCCATATACGATCTGAACCGACTGGATTCGTCCGTGTACGAGGTGAGTGCTCACGAAGGCATCATAAATACGCTTGACGCAATCGGTGGATCGACGGTAAACTGCGGTGCGCCAGAAATCGTTACCGGTGGGCGTGACGGTACGGTGAAGGTGTGGGATCCCCGACAACCGAATGATCCGGTGGCGAATATTTGTCCAGCCAGCAAGAATGCGGAGGAACGGCGCGACTGTTGGGCCGTTGGGTTCGGTGATTCGTACAATCCGGTGGAACGGGTCGTTTGCTCCGGGTACGATAATGGTGATTTGAAGATGGTCGACCTGCGCAACTTGAAGCTGCGCTGGGAAACGAACGTAAAGAATGGAATCTGTTCGATAGAGTTCGACCGGAAGGATATACGCATGAACAAGCTGGCTGTAAGTACGCTGGAAGGAGGCCTGTTTGTGTACGATATGCGCACGCAACATTCGGAGAAAGGATTCGCCTCGGTGAAGGAAAAAACCGTTGGTCAATCGCTCGGTACGAATGGTGTGGTAAGCGGAGCAAAATCGACCGTCTGGACCGTGAAGCATCTACCACAGAATAGGGATATTTTTATCACCGGTGGTGGCTCAGGAAACGTTCGCATATGGCTTTAGTAAGTAGACCACACGCGGCTGGGTTTTGTGAGGCCTTTTGATCATATTTATTTATTTGTCCACCCTAGTCACTATCCGGAGAAACGATCCAAAACACTAACCGATGGAGAGGAGCAAGGTGTAGCCGGATCGTTGGAAATGCTTCATGCTACCACCCTTTCCACCCAACCTGTACATACGTTTGACTGGAGCCCGGATCGACAAGGTTTGGCTGTGTGTGGATCGTTTGATCAGACCGTACGTGTGTTGATTACAACCAACCTGAACTTACATTAAATAAAATCCTTTTCTGGTGGCAAATCAAAAGTAAAACTATATACCTAGCTTTTCGCTTAGCGACAAAAGAATCATACATTCTCTTTAAGACTCCATTGCTTGCTTCAGTTCGACCGTAAGCTTATCAACCAAATCCTGAAGCGCAGACAACGGTTCGGCGCACGTAGGCCAAGCTTCACTGTTAGCCGAACGCAAGCACGCCTGTCCGGTAAGTCGGGCGGAGGAAATTTGTGCCCGCAAAGGAATAAATCGCGCACTCTCATGTTTACCTTCCTGGAACGCTTTTAAGCTACGCTCGCACAGATCCACACACAGGTTCACCACAGTGGAACAGCTTTCCGGTGCCTTTGCCCACTGACTGTTCGATTGCGTGTATCCTCGGTAGGCGTTTTGGAGCTTGTGGCAACGTTTCAACAAATCCGTATCTTCCAGTTCTGCTGCTAGTTCATACAGAAAGCCATTGTTAGGCAGCTGGGCACAGGCGTGAGCAAGTAAATTAAGTGCTTTCTGCTTCAGCCGACTGCATGACGTTCCATCGGCATCCTTTTCGCCCAACACAATCGCGCGTACAATTATTTCCAACACCTGCCGGTCGTAGTAGCGTTCCTTCAGCTCCATCAGTCGTTCGTACGCGTTTAATGCATCGAGGATATTTCGCGTATCGACACAGACGAGTAGATAGTTTTCCCAAACCATCCAGTTGCTGAAATTACACTTGAGCGCTTCCTGTAGCACTTTGTGTGCTCGGGACTTTTCTCCCAGCATGATGTACGCCTTCGCGAGATTATTCCACGGTTCGAAGCCATGGTTCTCGAAAGACGTATACAGCCGATAGGCATAGGCTGCCTCTTCCCAGCGTTCGAGTTGGAGCGCGGCGTACCCCAGCCGTAGTAAGGTTGGCTCCTGCAGACAGTTGATTTCGATCGAACGCCGTAGATGCTCGATCGCGGCAGCATAATCCTTGCGCACGAAGTAGTAATTGCCCCAGTGGCGCTGTGCACTAGCGCTGGTCCCGTTGGATAGATCCCAAGCCTTTTGATAGCATTCCACGTCATCTGTGGCATCTCCCAGCATACAGTACAATCGTACCGTGGGTCCATTCCGTTCTATCAACTCGTTTATGACCATCGCAGCAAGATGACGCATCTCAAGTACGGTGTGGCATTCGATCACATTTTCCCAGCTTTGTACCTCTTCGTAGATCGCCAGAGCGCCCTTCACCATGCCGAGACTAACCATTACGTCCGCCAGCTTTTCCTTCATCTGCCAGTAGGCTATGGGCCACGAGCTGAAAACCATCGGCAGGCGATCAGCGATTGGAATCTCCGGTTTGCTACCGGCAGCATCGAACTGTTGTATTAGTTCCTCAATTTGACGCAAAGATCGATCGACCGTACGCTTGTGGGTGGCTTCTAGAGAAGCATTCATGAAGAGTGTGGCCACACGCGTTGCCCAAGGTCCGAAACGTTGATAAACGAGCGAAGTTATGTAGGGTTGAATCTCTTCCAACGTCAATTGTTCTTTTGGTTGTGAAACATACAAGAAGTATCTAAAAAGGGAAAAGATAATATTAAAGTTTTAAAACAAAACGAATTATGCCCAAAGGCTTCACTTACAACTTCCCCAGCACCATGTTCTGCACCAATGCTGGCAATTGAAGATCTTCATTCTCGTTTTCATTCAAGAATTTAACCTTTTCTAAACGAACCTCATCGCCCAGCTTCAGAATGGGGGGCAATTTCATGTGGCCATGCGTTTCCGTGGCATCTGGCAATCCTAGCTCGTTGACACCGTGCAAACGAAGTGTCAGCTGGGGCAATGGGGTTTGTTGAAACTTTGTGCGCACTCCTAAAACTCCTTCCACCGATAGCTTTAC
The DNA here is from genome assembly GCA_000473375.1 of Anopheles culicifacies. Classification (NCBI taxonomy): domain Eukaryota; kingdom Metazoa; phylum Arthropoda; class Insecta; order Diptera; family Culicidae; genus Anopheles; species Anopheles culicifacies. The sequence goes on along the minus strand of AXCM01004658.1, from coordinate 12,737 downwards.
GTTCGAAAGGACTTCGAGCTTCCTCAACCATTGTTCCAGTTTACTAATGCGCTTGAATTGAACATATCCGAACATAATTTCTATGTAGATTTCTATTTGAACTGCTCGCTCAGCTGTCGAAAGGGCAGTCTCGAGTGCGACCACGTTTGCATTGAACCGATCGTACAGGTCATGCGTAAGGTCATCGATGCAGCGCTGATGAAGGAGCAAATATCGCTGATACCAAAGCAGCACACAGTACCCATTTGGGAAGGAATTGTTCGATTCTCGAGCCTCGTGATGGAGCAATCGATCGAATATCTTTTTGCAAACCAATAAACAATCGGCTCGCACTACATTCACATTCAGTTCCTCTCCGTCCGATTTCAGTTGTGTGCGGCTGTCGGAAGATTGTGAAGCGGATTGGAGTTGGTCCTGTTTTTCACGTGGACCAAGAAAATTGTACTGCAAAAATACAATCAAACTGCCAATCGCCAGGTGCAGCAGTTCCTCGTCTGAATCATCAGTTTGGTGTATTTTGTCGGAGAGCACATCGGCGAAAGTGGATGACTCGAGCAGCACGTTTAATTCTGCTTTTAATAAATGTTCATAAAAGCGGCCGGCCGGTTCAGGTGCTGCAAATAATGAGTAGATTGGCGTAAAAGGTAAGGAATGTGAGATGGTTGGGCACTTACCGTGGGGGTTTTTAATTGAGGCGAGCAGAGAATCCATCGCGAGTTGATTTGGATGCGTGTTTGGGGCAACACATGTGGGAAAGCAGTTCGCGAAATGTGTTTACGGCATTGTGACAGATGGCGATTCAAACCAATCAAAACAATCGGTCTGCATAATGGTTGCGCAGATGGTTAAACGTTTCGAATTTCCGATTCTCGCCGAGCCGGTATTTACGAAATTGGAATATAAATTTATAAAACTAGTTGATAACGAGTAGTTCAGCATATAAAAATACACAATAATTTTTTTTCGTACTTTAGAAATTAATAATAAACTTATTTTGATAAGACATTACCATGATGCGGCAGGTCTGGAAAGTGCAAGTGTCAGCAATACAGGGAATGTGTCAGTTCTCAGCAATCGAATCAACAACATTCTTGTGCTTAATATTAATTTACAAGGATTATTTTCCTGTATAAAGGTGTACAACGATAGTTGAAAGCATTTACAGATAGTTCCATTTCATCGGTGGCCTATAAAATACTTGCGAACCGCTAAAGAGGACGCATCTGAACAGGTTTGTACCGCATCGTCTGCAAGTCTGTTTTGCTTTTTCGCAGTACGCCATTCATCTTTGTGCGAGCAGTGAACACAGAAATTCCCATCCAAGAGGGCATAGATAATTACCCGGTAAATACTTTGCTCAAGACATTTCATTCCTTTGCTTTATTACATATAGGCGGCTAGAACACTAGAACGATGGAAGAAGACTCGGCCAAAAGTAGCGATAATGAAAACGAAGATAGTAGCCCACGGAAGAAGGTAAAAACGGAAGACCATCAGCAACCTTCGACGTCGTCCTCCGGCGCTTCAACGTCATCCAGCAACATGGCATCCACTTCCGCAGTGCCGACCGAAAGCAGTCTCACAGAAAGGTAATTTCGCGACATCACGTCACCAGGAGCAGTAGCGGGAAAATAACATGATTCTCGTCCTTTTAGTGCAAGTAATGCGCCAAATGAACCACCTGCTGATCCACCGGACCAAGAGGATGATGCGGCTGATGCTATGCTGCTGGCTGCTGCCAATGCACCAAGGTCTCGAACGCGTAGCCCATCGGGAGAGCGGAGTGATGAAAGCGAAGCAGACCGAGCGGATGATGAGTTTATACAAAATCTTGAGCGATCGGTCGAACGATTGCGGCGTAATGTGCGCCGTTTGACTAACCGGCATGATCGGGCACGGAACGGTGCCGAGGAAAACGTACCGGATAATGATCTGGGTGAGGAAAATCCTGCCGCTAACAATCAGAATGAAACTTCACGGTCTAATCGTATAAGAAATCAGGTTAGTGGATTGTTAATCGTTTGTAAAATGTGCATGTTTTTGACTGATGTTTCTGGTTCTTTTTTTCCCGGATGTCCTTTGAATCGGTCATCCGATACCAGATTGTCAACGATATAGCGCAGCTGATTGTGCCGAACGTTTTCCGCGGTTACGAAAGCAACGAGGACAGCATAGATAGCATCGATGTAGCAGAGATTGATGATGATGGGGAGGAGGTGAACAGGAATTTTGCGTACGACGCAGAAAACGGATCCGAGAGTGATTCATCTTCCAACTCCTCGTCCACCTCAACCCTAACGTCCAGTTCGGAGAGTTCCGTTTCATACGGGCAGTAAGTAGATGAGTGACGAGCCTCGATTCCCTATCAATTCCACAATACTGACTGTCCTTCATCTTGCTTTTGTTTCAGCTCAAGTGATTCCGAGTTCGACTATTTACATTTGCCTCCTCGGGATGATTTGAATGTGGACAGTCTCGATTTTCTTAAGACTGGCTCTGTAAAGTACGTTTTCGCTCGGTGGATTTTCATTTCTTTTTCTGCTTTCATTTCTAACTTTTACTTTTTACTTACTACACTGGCCAAATAGATGCCACTGGAATATAGTCCGCGACATTTACCAGCGGCAGCATGGTGTACGTTTCCACAAGATGCCCTCCACGATTGGTAAATACGATCCGAGCCAATTCCAAAAACGTGCCTACGGTTCGGTGAGCTTGGTGAAACGGTTGGGACTACAGCACCGGCTGGTACATCATCGGGGTTGCGTTAACTGCTTAAACTTTCACCCATCCGGCAAACTGTTGGCGAGCGGTTCGGATGATCTACGCATCAACCTGTGGAACTGGGAGTCGAAGAAGCTGATCAAGTCGATTCGCAGCGGACACAAGAACAACGTCTTTCAGACCAAGTTCATGGTCAGCGAGGGTTACCGGGATAGCGAGATCGAGATCATATCGACCGGGCGCGATGGTTTTGTGCGCCACACGATCGTATCGCCCTCGGGCCATTCCACCACGAAGTCGATCTTCCGGTCGTCGCATGCGATCCACAAGGTAGCGATACCGGCTCGCAACGATAACGTATTCCTAATGGCCGGTGAGGATGAATCGGTGCGGCTGTGCGATTTGCGCCAGGGCAAGGTGCAAATGGTGGTCGATGTTGGGAAACGGTTGTACAGCATCGCGACACATCCGTACGATTCGGAGTTTTGTGTGGCCGGTTATGGAAGTGCGGTCCGCGTGTACGATCTCCGGCGTGCCCAACATCCGAAAAGGGTGTTGGTAGTAGGAGAGCTAGCGGAAAGAGTAAGTATGATTGGAGAGTGTTACACTTGTGTACAGAGGAATTGCTAATTGTTCCCAATTTATTCGAATTTATTCATAACAGAGACTCATGTCGAGCATCACATGTGCTGTATACAACCACGATGGATCAGAGATTCTTGCCAGCTACAGCGAGGGCGATATTCATCTTTTTAAACTGGATCCAGCTGAAGGTCAAATGGGCACATCCATTCGGTTCAGGGGCCACAGGTAATGCTGGAATTGATAGCTTCAATTATCCGCTTTCTACAACTGTCTCTTCACCTCATTCTCCTGTATCCAACAGCAACGTTAAAACCATCAAAGGCGTTAATTTCTTTGGACCTCATTCGGAGTACGTGGTGTCTGGTAGTGACTGTGGATCCATCTACCTATGGGAAAAGAGCAGCCAAACCATCGTCAACTGGCTGAGATACAATTCGAGCGAGATCGTGAATTGTCTCGAGCCTCATCCAGAGTTTCCGATACTGGCCAGCTCCGGCGTGGATTATGACATCAAAATATGGGTTCCTAAGGGGCTGAACGACGAACAGACGGCACCTATATTCGACTCGCACGACCTGAAACGCTACGTGCGACGTAACCTCAACCAACGGAGCAATTTTCGAAGCGACTTTGGGTTACGTTCGATGAATCTTTCACGCTACTTTCCAACGCTTTCGTACCGCCGTCGTTCCGTCGCCCATCTTAACATAGATGATGCCGTCGATGATTTGCGCGAGCAGGACGATTACGATCGGGCTGGGCGGTCGCGACTGGATTGTAGTCCGTCATAAATAATACTTGAGTGTTAAGGCATATTAGGGAGGTTATGTTGCGTTATCACAGTACAACGGTAACGCACGAAGCACGCGAGTAAAATTTAAATTGCATAAAAGGAAATGTATTGAAATAAATAGATATGTGGCCGCGGAAAGTATGTTTTGTTTCGTTCGATCTACTACCGCTACCGTGGGAGTTATGGATCAGTTTCAGAAATCTTAAAGCTATATCCATGTAGTGGCGCGTAATACTGGTTCGTTCAAATGAAGGAGTATGACATTCCCTCGGTAGTAAGATCGTTCTAAAAAATACCGTTAAGCTTAGTTTTAATATGCCCCCAGTTTTATAGTACATTTTCTTATCGCAGAACAAGTTACATAGCCGATCTTTTATATCAACACACACAAACACCCGGGGCTTATAAAAGAAAAAAAAAAACATCGAAATTTGAATGTTTTAATTTATTTTATTAAATAAAAATATTAAACAAGACAATGCTCTCAAAAACCGTATTTGCTTTGCGTCTGTCGTCGGGACTGTCGGTTGGCGGCCCACATCGCTTCCAGCTCCTGTGCGTTAGCTTGTGCCTTGCTTGCGAGCTGTGTAATGTGCGATTTCCGCTTGCTGGTACATGTCCAATCACCCACCAGATGGCCGGTCGGCACGTATCCCGTTTCATCCTGCAGCTGGCGTCGCAAAAAATCTTCCTTCGATGGTACGATATCGGCTGACGTTATGTCGATCAGGTCGACTTCCTCGATACGGGCTCGCTTTGCACGATTGCCACCGATCAGTGCGGCAAGTGCCGTTTCGCTTGCCAAATCCTCCGATTCGGAGGCTGTCTGGTATGTTGCTGCTGTATCGTTGCCGGTTTCAGGTGTAGCCGATACGCTGGCGTCCATTTGTTCGTCCGATTCAGCAAACTTTCGTACGTTCTCCGCTATTTTCGCAGCCTTTTTAGCAACCATTGCGCTGATCTCGTTCGTGCTGACTGTTGGTAATTCATCAACTTTGTTGAAAGAGAAGAAATCCACCATTTGATCGTCCTCCTCATCATCCTCGTCACTGTTATTGGCTTGGGACGATGGCGCCGATGCTGAGGCCGATTTAGCGTTAGTGCTGGTAGATGTTCGATTATTCGATTTGGTCGCACTTAGTGGCACATTGCGTGGTCTGTTAGCAACGGAATCCGGTACAAGACGTTTGCTAAAGCTGGCGCTCGTGGATGGCCCGAACGACGTTGAGGATGAGCCCATCGGTTTTGCATCAAAAAGCGCTGTTCTTGGTTTCGGTAACATGCTTAAAAGGTTGGTTGATTTTTTCGGTAGTGCAGCACCGATAATCGGTTTCGCTTTCTTCCCACTCTGCTCATCATCGCCATCCACAAAGTCCTTCATCGATGGGATGGTGATTTGCACTTTACCATTACGCACCTTAGGTTTCGCGGCCATGCCCAAAGCAGATGGTGGTTGAGGTAGTGGAATGTTAGCCGGTACTGCCTTTTTGTGTAGGAATTCATCATCTTCTTCAACTACGCTGAGATCGTTTAGTGTTTTCGGTGCTGGAAGATGCAAATGATTCTTCGGCGAATCGGCGGTATCGTCGTCATCTGTTGAGTTTTGTTCTGCGATGCTGTCGACGGCTGCAGTACCATTCTCCTTTACCACCGTTTGTTTGGTTTCTTCCGGTTCCTCATGATCCGATGCTTCGTCGCTACTGTATTCGTAAGCCACGAGAGACATGGTTTAATTTCGGGAAAATATTAATCACTTCTGTTTAGGCTAGAATGCTCTTTTCGTAAACAAACAGCAGGCTCAAGCAATGTAGGCTGCGTACTTGAACATCATTGACAGTTTGGCTGAGTGCGTGCGGTTTATGTCATTTTGAAATAAGAAAGGGCTGAGCAGTTTGGCGCGAATGCTAGTTTTCAAATTTAACATTTATTTTTTTTCTGTAGAGTCTAATCATTAATCGTAAATGTGACTGAAATGGTCCTGGTACACCTGTATGTAGTTCTCCTTTTCTTGCGGTGTCATGACCGCTATCAGTTTGTCATTAATTTCATCAAGCGGGTATGCCTTTCCTGCTATGTTTACCGTAGGCATGTCGTCCTCGGACGCCGATGGCACACGCTCGGCGTCCGGTATTTCCGCATTCTCGATATCCCTATCATCGTCGCTAGTATCACTAGAGTTACCATCGTTGTTCTGTCCCAGACCGCGTACTGCTTCATTCGTCGTATTGTTGGCGCTCTGTTTTTCGTGCTGCAACAGCACCGACATGATGTCGTCCGCATCTTTCCGACTGCGCGTGGACATGACATTGGTGGTGGCGGCACTGTTGGTACCCATGCTGCTACCCCCAATCGAGGGTGGTTGGGTGGAGGTAAAGGCAGCTTTTTCGAGGATAGCATCGACCGAATTGTCGTCCATGTCGTTCGAAATGACGGTCGATTCGGTCATCCATACAGGCCGGTCCTTACGCTGCGTTGTCGTGTCCAGCGTATCGCTATCGCCGATCGTAATGTCTACCCGTGTTTCCTCGACGACGAATCCACTGGAACGGGTGGCTTCGCCGGACCACTGTTCCGTGGGTACTTTGGTGTTGGGTTTTGCGATCCTGAAATTGAATTGTAATTGTTAAAAATATAATCCTGTAAGTTATACAGCAAAAAAAAACAACTCTAGAATCGCAGTGTTGAGCTTACCCCCGTATGGTGTCTATGTCTACCGGTTCTGGTTCTAGTATTTCGGGTGCAAGTTTGATACCCTCGACCTGCCGCAACAGATCGTACAGTGGTTGCAGCTGCTCGTTAAACTTTGCTAGTAGCAGTCTTGAATCTTTCTTCGGCAGTGCGGAACTATCTTCATCCACCGCATTGCCACAGTACGTACAGCGGAACTCGCTCGTAGCGAAATCGAACAGCTGATCTGCTTCCAAATCCGTAAACGTCTTTTTGCAGTTTGAACATTTAAAGCTCGCTCGGCTGGTTGCATCGCGCTCTTCCGTTTCCATCCGTTTGCGCATGTGATCGAGCTTGTACTTTACCACGTTCACAAACGTTTTGTAGTTGATGAAGTAATAGTTCACCTTCTGTGCTTTCCCATCCGGGCCGGTTTCCATTTTTAACCGGACCTGCAGAAATTTATCATTACGCAGAATGGCTATTCGGGCGCGCAACATTTTACGTTCGAATTTTAACAGCTCGCAGATGTCGTCCTCTTTCATGCAGGGATTTCTCACCAACATATCGACCACCAGTGCGTCCTCAATCGTGTAGAACCCTCGCACTACGAATCGGGCCAACTGTTTGAGGCTGCTCGGTATCTCGGTCACATACCGTTGGTCTCCCATTTTGCTTATTGTTTCGCTTGATTCAACCTGGAAGAAACTAAAGCAACAGGAGAAAGTTCTTAAATTAAAAAATAATTCTCTGATCAATGAATAATGATAGTTATTCGACGCAGAAAACAATTACACATTTAAAACGTGCGATAATCCAAGTTAAATAAAGTAAAGTTCAAAATTAATTACAAATAAAGACAAATCAAAGCGCAGTTTTGTTTGAAAATATATTTAAATGTAAAAATGCAAGCAAAAAATTAAATAACGGTCCATCGAACAAAAACAGAATGTAAACAAAAGGTTTTCTCTCAATTCTTGATTTTCTTTTTCACACACGCATTCGCTCTCGCGCGCACTCTCTCTCGTTCGTTATCGCTCAGAAACTCGTGCCACACTACTACAACGCTACGAAACATTGCGCGCATACTCACACACTCAAACACCTGTCAAATATTAGGCTAGCGTCGGGATGACTGTGTGTGCTTCTCGCTCAGTTTGTTGTTCGTTTTCACGAAGGCTAGGTTCGGTGCTTGCACGATTTTTCACTTCACTATATGGCGGCTATCGACAAAGTTCGCGTGCTAGTAGTTGGCGATTCCGGTAATGGGTTACATTACGCGTCTATTGTTTGGTATTTGGTGGTTCCCGGTGTGGTGCAACCGTGACAAAATTAGTGCTTTTTGACTAGCCGAACTGGAACCGTGCCGCGGCACGGAGCGCCATATTGAAAATTGGCATTTCTATGGTGGCAGTGCTGCCAGCGGCAGTGAGAGCTGAGTTTGTTCACCCGCATGCCGGTGGTGTGCTAGCATCACTGGTTGTTTGTTGTGGTTCTTTTTGACAACTGCAAATGGATGCAGAATTATGATTATCTTTGGAATTGCAAAGAAAAATGTGTCGATTTGTTGAAAATTGGCAGACATTACTGTGTCCGAAACGTAATTACACACTGTAAAAGCGTTTATTGTATTGTGGGCCTTTTCCCCCTTCCGCTCTAGGAGTCGGCAAAACTTCGCTCACACATCTAATCGCCAACAATGAGCCGCTCACATCACCCGGCTGGACGGTGGGCTGCTCCGTGGAGGTGAAATTACACGAATATAAAGAAGGCACACCGGCCCAGAACACATTCTTCGTCGAGCTGTGGGATGTTGGTGGTTCGATCAGTCACAAAAACACCCGTAGCGTGTTCTACAACCCAACGCATGGCATTATTCTCGTGCACGACCTTACCAACCGGAAAAGCCAAGAAAATCTACAACGATGGCTGGCGGAAATACTGAACAAAGATGGAAAGGATGCGCTCAAGGGTGCCGATACGATGGACATGGATCCGGAACAGTTCCTTGGTTCGACGCAGGTAAAACATGAAATCCGCTCGCGAAACACACATTATGGTCAAGGAACGATGCTCAAAGTAACGTAAATGATTGATTAGTTTAAACTTTGTCAGATACCCATACTGGTGATTGGAACGAAGCTGGATGTGCTGGACGAGAGCCACAAGCAAAAGATCGTGAATCGTACGTCAGCCGGCGGAATAGCGGAGCAGTGTGGAGCGGACGAAATTTGCTTGAACTGCCACGAGTCCCGATCGTTGGCTGCGGGAACAACCGATTCCGTAAAGTTGGCAAGGTTTTTCGACAAAGTGATCGAGCGAAAGTATCACAGCAGGGATACGGGACGCAAATATGCCACGAATTACACTACCAGCATGCCGGGATCATTTGGCACGTTTCCGATTCTGCAACCTCAAAATCCTACTTTTGGTTATCTGAATGCTAATCCAGTGACTGAAAGCTTATCATGATGTACATAAATGCTAATGCCTCACGTAACGTAACGTCATTCCATTGCCATTTTATTCATGCATCCGATATAACTCTAGCAATTGCGTGACACATTATCCAGGAGGCCACTGCATCTGACGTCCACCGAGGAAATGCAAGTGGAGATGATAAACTGACTGGGCACCGTTCTTACCGTCGTTGATAACGACACGGTAACCCTCCTCCAATCCTTGTTCTACAGCCACCTTCTTACCGACCAGCATCAGATGTCCGAGCAGTGCTTCATCTTCTTCCGTTGCCTTGGACAGCTGCGGAATGGTTTTGCGAGGGATTACGAGGAAGTGCACCGGTGCTTGCGGGCAAACATCGTTAAATGCAACGCACTGCAGAGGAACGAGCGAAACGAAAGGTCAACAACGAATGGTCCTCCAACGAGGGTAAGTTTTGATCACATACCTTGTCGTCTTCGTAGATAAAGTTGGCAGGGATTTCCTTGCGAAGAATTTTCCCGAATATGGTATCGTTCGCAGCGGCATCAGCTGCCTGTGCCTTCGCAACCTCGTCCGACATTTTTCGTGGTTGAAATAATAATCAACCTCGACAGCGCGGAGTGCAGCATCGATGAAGGCACGTTTACACTTATGTCACGAACGCACGGTCAACAATTATGTCAACTCTTTCTGATTTGTACGACTTAAAAAGAGATTTTTTAAATGTTAACTGCATTTATTATATGCTATATTTCATATCGTGATGAAAACACTAAAAATACAATGTATCTTCAATGCATGCGTTATTTTGCATTGTATTCGAATTCGGTTGTGACGTGTACACATAGCATAAGTAAAATGACAAGAGAACACATGTTTTTCTTCCTCGATAACTCGGTTTGCCCGATTATCCGTTCGTAGGAATGTTTAAATTACCAACGTTTGCAGCGGCAATATATTTGTTCAACACATATTAAAACAAAGTCATTTACCTTTTTACAAGTAGCTTTTTATTGCCGTAGGAATAAGTTTGGTCATTTTATCACTGTTTCATTAACAATTTTGCAGGTGATGTGTGTAAGATAATTGTAATTCTTTGAAAATAATATTCTTCTTTATTCTTTAGCTACATAAAAAACTATTCAAAATAATACAATAAAAAATAAAATAAGTGAATTTCAATGGTGAACAATAAACAAGCCACGTGGTTGCTTCCTTAAAAATGGAGGAGGCGCCTAATCTTTGACAATTGTTTAGCATGCACGCCGTAGGCAATGTTCAGTTTTTTTTAATTATCTTTCTGATTTACAACAATACTTACCATTAGAATAATCCAAACAGATTTAAGGTCATACAATTCGAGAAGATGTTTCGTTTTTTATTTACATTATGTACATTGTTTGTTTTTTCGCTTCGTAATTTGCAGTATATTAACTCATCCTATCGCGATGATTGTAGAGTATACTCAATACGACAAGCACACCGCACAGCAGCATCGTCCCAACGCTACGATACGGTTGACGGTAGGAGCTGTTGAACTCTTGCGCTTCTTCACCTGCAATTGCAAAGCATTACGGTACGATATAAATAGACACCATCCAATGGCGCCAGTCTGGTCGCCAACTGTTCCACTGGCAGTGGCGTACGGCGCATCACCTACCGTCTAGGATGTGTACAATGGTACTGGCACTAGCATACAGCTCCGGAGCGCAGGTGTAGTTTCCAGCGTCATCAAACTCAGCGTTCCGTATCAGATGATGCGAGGTGATGCTGTTCAGCGAGGATCGTCCACGCTTCCGTAGCGACTCGTACGCAACGATCTGTAACATAATGAGCAGTGCGTGGTCAGTTTCGTGCGCCAACTTTGGTCCACCACGGGAAGCTTATACGTACGTCCTTTTGATGGTACCACACGATGTGGCTCGGTCGCCGGTCGTAGTTGTGATTGACGATGCAGGTAAGGTTGACGTTTTGTCCTTTGTAGCCGTACACGATCGTACCCTCGAGGATTTGTGTAGTCGTCGCTAGAAAGAGATAATCTATGCCCCGTTTCGATATTAATCGATGAGCTCCGGAGACGAGTCACCCCCGGCCCGCACCCATACCATTGACTCGATCCGCGTACATCCGATTGTAGGCATCGCCCGCCCGTGGACCCTCCAAATGCTCTCCGGAGGATGGCGGAATGTCGTAAAGTATGTCGTCCTGTCGTCTGACTAGCTGCGATTCATCTGCGAACGAAGCAAAGAACGGAACAGATTTATGATAGTGTTATGGCTTCGTTTCTACACTAGGAAATGATCAATCATCCAGGCAGCAGAGTTTTTGTCGTTTGTCAACCAGCAGGTCATTAGGCGTCTAAATTATAGAAATTAAAAATAAATTAAACTCCGGCAATAGTCTCACACTTTACTGGACTGGTCTGCAGCGTCACAAAAATTCCGAGCAAAAAACGAAATCATCTTGTTTAAGAACGCTTGAAAGACCAGATTGGCATGGTGAAATATTAAATGGCCCATAATTTATTGGACCGACCCGTTCCGAGATGGAACTTCCGACAGCGAAACGCACAAGAAGATGATGAGATGGGAGGAGGAGGAGGAACAAAATCTTGCTCCCAGTCGCAGACTTTTCCGAAATGGTGGGTGCTTCTGTCAGCTATCACTTCACGTTTGTTTTATTATTTGCTTAACCCACGTTCCGGCTTTTGGTCCCATGTGTCAACGGCAATGTAAATTAACCGTTTAATAAGTCAGAACAGCACATTTATAAAGCTGTGAGTGTCAAAATAAAACGTCACCAGGTTGGCTTGCAAATGCGGCCATCGTTGAGTGGTTTTGTTTGTCCAACAGTGTCGCGGTTGTTTGAGCCGGGGTAGTCTAGCTTGGGTTTGGATATGATGCGACAGTTCAATGCCTACACAAAAGAACTTGTTAAACTTTCCATGTTTCAATCCTCCAAGGTAGTTTGGTTCGTCTAAATGTGATTGATAAAATTAGAGCTAGCCCTACACAGACACTTTGACGTCGGGGGTTATTCTGTGAAGGCGTACTACGTTATTCTGTAAGTCTATTAACATTCCTACTCCGCCGGAGAACTGACGTCATATAGTGGAAATAGTGTGACTTGATAGAATGTGCACATAATTTCTAATGTTCTTAAAATATGGATGCCGGGTAGGAAGAATGAGCAGATATTTGGGATGTTTAATTAACTTTCACTATAACCTACGCAAACGGAGTAAGCTTTTACGTTGATAATTGATAGCCTTCACTTGTAAGAGATATAATTGGTTCGGTAAAATTATGTTTCGGTGCCGAGAACTGCGTGGAAGATAAATACTATTTCTGTAAATTTGCTCTACCGAAATATCTGCACTATCTGTCGTGCAACTATTTATGTAATGCTAATACATCTCACTCAACAGTAGCTTAAACAGCTATAGTGGAATGATTGTCCAGCTACAAACCTGTTTGCCGAAAGATGGTGTCACACCTACTCCAAACTAAGCGCAAGATAGTCGTCA
>KI423786.1:0-16699 GCA_000473375.1 Anopheles culicifacies | reverse complement strand
GGGCCGCCCCGATGTTAATACTAATAGTTTTAACTTATAGGATAACAGTACCAGTTATGAACACGTTTTTTTAATAATTCTTCTTCTTCGATGGCTCTACAACTTCGGGAGGTCTTGGTCTACTTCTATGTCTATTTCTGGCTTTCATGACTTGAAATTTTCCCGTAGCTGGATAGTCGGTCCTGCGTACGGGGGAACGGCCCGAATACATCCCATTCGGTTTTATAGTGATTTAACTTTAAAAAAAAAACAGTTGCATCAAATTTCACTATCATGGACTTATCGCTTAGACACACATTTTTGACACATTTCGCTCAATAAAACATTTTACTTACTTACTTACAATTTAGTTAATTCTAAGCCTCTACGCATATTTTATTTCCGACTGGGTACTTATGTATTACTGAAAGACAGCATTTGGTGCTTTTTAGTTTCCTTTATCCCAATTATGATCAAAATCTGGATCGATTTACTTCGAATGCATCATAATCCAAGTTGTACCACAATTTGCCTGCATGTACGAGCTTCTTTTTTGTCATAACCTTGAATTTTTAGGCAAAAGCACTACAATTGGTGCTGGCACGACAATCCATACGCTTGCCCTAATCATACAAACACATTTTACTAAGAATCTTTTTTATTCGCTTTCGAGAGCAATCAAAACGTTTTCATTCGTTGGAAGTTAGGCAATTTCGCACAAAATCTAGCATCATTTCACATTTTTCTACATAATGGCCAGAATGTGTTTGTGAGTAAAAATTCCAACCAGCAGCAAAACTCTCATATCACATTCGCAGAAGCATAATTGCAACAGAAATATGCCTCACCCAGAAAGAAACGTCCTATTCTTCCAACGCAACCGGCTCGTTCGACACATTTCTAGGAAATTTTGAACCATCACACATTCAAATCTCATCAACTTAGTGCATGCAGAGGAATATTAGCACCATCCAAAGCGACCCTTAAAGGCGTTTGTACAATGTTGCTGCAAATCCATGCACCGTCTCATTGGAGCAACGCTACGAAGCCTTTACTTTGTTGTACAAATTGCTTGCATTTTTTATGACGCTTCAAATTCTTTCGAATTAGTTCCACTCCGTAACGTATGAGATGCGTTGCCCAGCGTACCCGGATGCAGCCGTACAAACGGATGCACCCTTTCCCTATGAAGACATCATGCACAGTTAATCTTTCGTCGATCGATTTTCACCAACCTGGATGCTGGAGGGAGATGGAGAAGATTCCGAAGAATGAATACAAAGGGAGAAGGAAATGCATTCGAGGCTACTCGTTCAATTCTGCCCACTTGGTCATGCTCGGTAATTCAATGGGTAAACAGTTCGTAACCGTGTGGCTCGCACGTGCCTCCGACGTACTGGCCGGACCGCGCACCGGCCATATTTAACACGTCCCCCTGTATGAACCATTGTTTGGACAAGGTGTCAATACAAACACCCTCGAAATGAGCGACTTAACATTCCACCGGTACCTTCGAGCGGTAGAAAGTGCGCTACTCTACCGAACCGGGGGCTGGTACGATCGCGTACCACCGAATGTTGTAAGCCGTCTCGTATCAGATTGAATTCCAAATGAGGAAACATCCCGGTACGGTCGTGTGTGCCGTCGCTGGCTGGCTCGCTGAAGGGGAAGGCGAAAGTGCATTCAAGGTGCTTTGGGCCCGTTTCGGCCGATGCTACGGAACTTCGGAGTGGATGGCACGCAAAGAAGGGCCCCGAATTGATGGGACGTGGTGTAGAATACGGTAGATAATATCGTGGGAGTACAGCATCTTTTTTATTCCCGGTTCAACATAATACATGCTGTTGTAGCGTGTGCGTGTTGTATTTTTTTTTTCTTATTTCGGATGAAACGACTTCACTTCTCAACTTCATCCAATGCTGAACAACATACATATCTTGAGAAGTTCGTTTCGTTTTTTTTTGCCGGTTTGCTTCTACATGTCCATACCTCGAGGGCAGAAGGGAAAAGGGATCATAAACGCACCACGGCACGCAAGGTTGTTTCCCGACACGACAGGTTTGTTTTGTTGCTGGCGAAAAGATCCAAACAATACCAACCGGGTTTGTAGAGTTGCTCACCAATGGTGGTCATCTCTTTCAAGAAGATCGACTACACTAGCCTATACAAGGATACAATTTTTAAACAAAAATTTACAACTATATAACAATTTAAGTAAGTCGATCTAATTGTTCTCTTTTAAACGAAACCATAGTCCTTACTAACGAAGATAAAGGTATTGCTGAATTACAAAAGAAAATTAAATAAACATGCGTTTCTTTCAAACTAGAAAAGTGTATACGTATCGATTGATTACTTCAAATATCTTCAAATATCTATCGCTCTTTTGGTTGTCTTTCAAAATAAATTTATTATGGATGAATCGCGCATACATGTTTCTTTACAAATTTATCATATGGAGTCGATAAATGGATTTGTAACAAATTCTTTCAAAAGCTTAATTTCCAAATTTATTGTTGGAAGCAAACAACGTTAAAATTTGAATGTTCGAATAGCGCTGCAAATACATTAGAAATCAAAGTTGAATTTTTAATGTGTTTTCTAGCAAAATGTGCTGTCCTTGTGTTACATGACAAGATAAACATGACAAAAGCATTATTTTTGTGAAAAATATATAATTTATCTATTTATTAACAAAAATAATAGAAAGAAAACATTTCAAGTAATGAAACCAATAGGTATACGCATTACACTTTGAATGAAAAGTATTTAAGTTTCTATTCATGAAGTTTTTATTCATGAAGAACGGCTAGGCCGTATTGCTATATTTAAGTTTCATTTTTCCGTAATTCATCAAGTAATTGCACTAGAATAAAATTCCAACGTTTGACGTTTCGAGACTCAATGGTTCCTAAAACAATAGCCCTCCTTATAAGCAATAGATTGTTTTGCTAATCATGGAGGTTTATGATGACTTCAGTAAGCAAATCTGGTTAATCTGGCAAATTCAGTAAGCAACATTTTCTGGTTCTGTCAAAACATAAACATTCATACCAGACTCATCCTGAAAAATTTATCAATAGAAATTCAAATTGAAGGTTGAACGAATTAAAATTTGCTCCATGCGTCGACTTACAAAATTTACTTAAATTTTTACGAATTACTTGAATAATCTTCATGACTTCTTGGAGTGCTGCTTGTGCATATCCTAGGGCTTGTTTTGATGGTCAGTTTGTATGTAAATCAGTTTGGGGGCGGCCCGATGGGAGATTGTATCGTCGCCGGGCTCTCACACCACGGACCGGGGTTCAAATCCCATTCGGATCGTCCCCCCGTAGTGAGGACTGACTCTCCTACTACGTGGTATAAATAAGTCTCGTAAGCCAGAAATGGCAGGCATGACCGAAAAGGTCGTTAGGCCAAAGAAGAATAGAGTTTGTATGGAAATCTACAACATTTGAGTCTCGAATCGTAAAAAAACCATACAAAAACTCTGGTTTGACTCATCATGGCCCCCAAAATCTTGTAACTAGGTTTTGGTAAACGTCACAAGAACCTGTTGTCTAAGGTTATCTGGTTTGGTAAAAATGTTAAATATTTTGACTGAAACAGACAAACATTTTTCTGATTTTATACCTCTAGGTCAGCACAGAAGCCATCAAGTACAGAAGATTTTAGAAGTACAATATTTGATTACACATTTTCGCACCGAAAGTCTATACTAAGAAAATCCTTAATGTCCCCTTCATTTTCCTTCTCGAAGCGGACTGATCTGTAGCATTCTTGGAAAACCCATAATGTAAATCCTTCACACAATACGGGAACAATATTATTACACGTTTGCGGTACATTCTCCTATCGGTGGCCAACAATCTGTTCGTGTTTCGAACGAGGTGTCAGCGTGTGGGAAATCATCTTCCACTGTCTGTTGATTATTACTTTCGCTTCCCAGCAAGGACCGGGGCGAGATCGCGTGCTTCGGTTTCTTAATGGGGTTTCATAGCAGCCACCCAAAAAAAAATGCAAACCCAAACGTAAGAAAGATATCGCTTCAAGTGTGAAGATGGTTCCAGGATATATTCACTTGCTCCTAAAATGTGCATCCAAAAATTGGGATAAAAATGCACACCTTCAAGGGCAGACAAAAGGATAGAGCGAGGAAGGATGCTGCCGATGTCTGCTTCTTGAGGCAACGCGATGCACCGGATCGCAAGTCAAACTGTATTGAAACTGCATCCCCTGAGGGGGGATTCGTCCATCGCGGACAAGCGCACGAACGACCAGATTCTTCCGATTCCTGGTGTCGTACCTGGGACACAACTGCATGCTAATGCACCCAAGATTGTGCATCTCTCTTTCGCGCGCGTGTATGTGCTTGCGTGTGTGTATGTACGGGTGCATGTTCTAAAGTTTGCTGATTGCATGCAGCTGATAACGGTGTCAGACCAACCTACCTACCTACCTGCCTACATCTCCGTACGGCTCCGGCAAAACCACAAACCGGCATCCCGTTTCGTTTATGGCTCGAGGTGCCATAATGATGATGTGTTGCTTTTATGAGCGCGCTTTCGTTCGTAATTAGCTGTCGTTCGCAATTTGCGTCTTGTCCCGTCGCTTTACGCTCTGGTTTGTGGTCGTGATCGTATCTTTCGTCTACTCCACCAGCCATCCAGCCCGTCCCAATAAACCCCGGCGGATGCGAAGCTGGAAAGATGTGCCAGGAATTATGGCGCGTTTCGCACCACATTGCATACGGCGTGGGGGCTGAAGCGAAAAGTGTGAAACTCGCACATTTACCCGACACACCTGAAAACTGGACAGTCGGCATCGGAAGAAACGAATCGAACATACCGCATGCATGCATCATCATCATCATCAGCAGCACCATCGTCTACTCGTCATCCAGAGTGCGACGATGCAAATGCCAATGGCGTTGCCCTGAGTGCCCACCCAGTGAGCCCCCGGTTCCCGGGGACGTTTTGTCAATAGGAGGCGGAGAAGATTGAACTTAATTTTTAATGTTCTCGCTAAAGGAAACGCATGCGAGGCGTCGGATGCGAAATACGCTCGCTAGCGCTACAGCTTTTTCAACAAATAGCATTCCATCACTGAACGCACACAGTTGGTGAGTCGCGTTTGCACATTGCTGCAGTTGCATTTGCCACGATTTCCGGAAGCGGGAAAGATTTCACTGTTGCCGGCTGGTCGGTAAGCGCTAACGGGAAGGCTATTGGCTTGATGCAATCGACGGCAATGGCATCTGGTTTGGGGATGGATTGTTGCACATGGCGCAAATTGATTGCCGTACGTTCGGTTCGGACTGCTAATTGAACGTATAAAATGGCCATAATCCGGTGCTCTTAAATGTGTGAGGATGCTGTGCACGGTGGGTGTTCCGTTAAAAATATTTCTGCTAATTCCTGACTCGAGTGTATCGTGTTGGTTTTACCGTTGGTTCGAAGCGAGATGAGCATACCGTTGAAGCAATCACAAAAATATGTCGGTAGTGCAATTCTAGAGTGGATGCTCTATTAATGGATGGAATAGAGTGTCTACAAGTTAGTGATGTGTGTAGGTATTCATTTATATCAGCCTTATAACCAAAGATTTCTTCCTTAATTGCCTGTGAAGTAAGATCGTCAATATGAGTGGCTATTCTAGGTACAATTCAATCAACGATCGATGTACGATTCCTGATGCCATAATAATTCTTTAAAAATACTTTAATCTTAAGCTAACCATCACATGATTGACGCTAAACCGTAGCTGTGTCTGTAAAAATTAATGATTGTTTGTTTGCTAAGTTAAAAATAAATAACAGCTAGATTAATCTTCTTTATAGAATGATACACCATCCCTACTACAGCCGGACAACAACGCTCTTCCGATGTACTTGGTTCATGGTTGCTTCGTTCCAATGGCACCAGCACTCCGAACATCTCGCCACACCTGATCAAAACACCGCGCACGTTGCTTCCATCCGGATTGCTACAGAACACCTACTTACAGTCGTTGCCGTCAAATTTTGGTGCTAAAATAGGTATTTTTCCCTATCCATCACCAATTTTTGACAGGTTGCTTCATTGTTTGTTTGTAACAGTTTCCCTTTCCATCCGCACGATACACCCATACAGCACACTCGTCCAGATTTGTCGGATCTGTCGAATTGTACTAGGCTCTTCATGAAGACGCTGCAGTCCAGGGTTAGTTCTCTTTCTCTAAAAACCGTCTTCCTGAACAGCACCATATAGTGACCTAAGTATATTGCGTTCCAAAGCACCGAACTCCTGAATGTCGCACTTAGGTACCACTGGACGATTCAGCGTGTTTTTATATGGAACGCTGTGCTTGCGGAGTTCGTAGAAGGCACGATTCCCGCACATGACACGGTTTTAAAGGCTGCGTTTTATAGTGTGACTGTCCTTTAGCTGGTACACTCCAGCTTGTCACCTATCGTGTTACACAGGGAAAATTAGCCCAACCACCCACTATTCAGGTAGTTCTTCTTCCTTCCATATCTTCCATATCCATAATCTTGACAGTTTTAGGATAATTTGTTCATTTTTGCCCGACGAAAACCATTTTCACCTTAGTCTTAGCACTTTTCAAGTCGTCCAAAACTTCGCCTCGAAGGTCAGCACGAACAACAACATTGATGTCGAGGTACAGGCAAGAGTGCTAGCCGCCAACCGGTCATACTACAGCCTGAGGAAACTTCTCTACTCTAAAAACCTGTCGCGACGGACGAAGCTGGGACTATACAGAACATTCATAGTCCCAGTACTCACATACTTCTCTGAGACATGAACTTTGACCAAAACTGACGAAACCCTCTTAGCCACGTTCGAGAGGGAGATGCTCAGAAGGATGTTTAGTCCAGTATGTGTTGGACGAGCCGCTACAATGACGAGCTATACGACGATGATCTCACTATCGTGCTGCGAATTAGGCTCGCCAGGCTCCGGTAGGCTGGTCACATCATGAGAATGACACCGGATGACCCAGCCCGTAAAGTCCTTTCAGGCCGTCCACACGGACAGAGGAGTCGTGAAAGACCCAAACTGAGATTGAGTGATGGCGTCGATGCGTCCGCCAGAACGGCCGGGACGCCGTTCTTGGTCCTTGATCAAAAGGTGGAGGGGTTCCCGCTGAGCGATGAGGCTCTCGTAACCGGCGAGGTCCCTGGCGGCCGCCAACTCCGCTCTTAGGTTAATCCGCCACTGCTCACAAGGTGAGGCGGTCGCAAAAATTGTAAATAAAACGAGAATTTTCCTAATTTCTACATTTGGAGATCCCCTTTAACTGCCATTCGGATTTCAGACATCCACTTGACTTCGACGAAATGGTTTGGTTTCGTCTACCACATCACATTGACTACAACAATTAAGAGCGGTTCAAAAAAACACATCAAAACATCGCAGAAAATGAAAATGCATCCCAATTGCATGCAACTGTACAGATCAAAGTCCGTCGGAAGAGTCAGCTTATTTTAAATGTAAAAAACTATCATTTTAATAATAATTAAAATACAATATTCATCATTCCTTGGAAAATCATAAGGAACACTTGTATCCTTTTCCTTGCTCAACCAGCACAACGATGCTAATTGCGACGGATACGTTGCCCTCATTGCAACTGTTATCAATTATAATACAACCTCAAACACACTTAAACTACACGATATAAATCGTGCTACAAATAAATGACAACACCACAGATTAGAGACACTAAGCCATGCCGACTGATAAATAAGCAGCATCGTATCTCAATTAAATCATTCCCAGCAGCCAGCCAGCAACGGTTTTGCTCTTTGCATCGGTACGACCAACCACTACTGCTACGCGGTGACGTTGAAACGTTCCCGCCACCAGGGAGGGAAAGTGCCATGGAAAACTCCTCCAATCCGTGGTGCCTGTCTCAAGTGGGCTTACCGTACTACCGGCCCCCATCCCGTAGTCCCGGCCGTACATCCGTACTAGCGCGGGTGGGCTTAAGCTACTTATTCAAATGAGATGGATGGAGTTCGGGTCTAGCGTACTACCAGCACACACAAACGGTGTCGCTTAATGATAGCACCAAAGCAGTCGATCCTCGGGCACGCAATTAGCATAAGGCGATAGAAATGAATTGCATAAAAGTGTGAGCAATATTGTTACTAGCGAGCGCCCTGTCAGCTAATCTAAGGATTGCCTTGCGTGAAACATGGGACGCGGTGGAGTTGATGGGGGTTTGATTGGGTGAGCTTTCGATGTTTATCAAAAACCACGTGACGGGGAAAGCATGTGAAAAGTGAAAAGTGGCGCTCTGCATAAGTAAGTGACGCCTACGATGTTAATTTTTGTCCCAAGATCAAACTTCCCGTGATGGTCTTGTTAGTTGGCTGAAGAAGGTTAATGCTGTCGGAACTTGCAGAGGAAGAAAATCCCATCCAATCCATCTAGAAAATATGCTAGTAGAGCAACATAAAACGGTAAAACATATTGATGGGAAGAATGTACCTTCCGTAAATCGATTTATTATAGCAATTTATTTTCGACCTCAGACTTTGAACTTTTCAACATATGCACGGATAACGCTCTTGGTCCTGAGGCATGTCCAGATCGAGTTGACTATGTTGCAGCCCCGAAATATGGTCACCAATAAGTAATTGAAAATTACATGATTTATTTTACAGCTGTATTTGTATCCTCTCTGTCTCTCTACGATCATCAGTGTGTGTGTATGTTTACATTACGCCAACGAAAGAAGCCAAAAATGATAAAATAAATGGAGATTTTTAAAAGAAAATTCATAAAACAAATCACAAAACAAGAGTAAACGCTCGAACCAGCTCGCAGTCATCGACCGGCGTGGGGTCAGCAGGTCTGAGATCGAGGGACAAAAATTTATCTGCAAAACAAGCGTCAACCATAAACAAGTAAATTAAATAAATAAATTCGATTTCTGCGCACTGTCCAATGGATGTAACTGGGGCGCTCTGTTTTGGGCTGACGAGAGCAGAATCGAAATCATTGCACCCTCCGGCGGATTGGATGGACAATCTTCTCCAGCACCACCACTCAGGACTCAATGGTCCGATACCACGGCCAAACGGTGGACATCACCCCCATCACTACGCGCCTCATAATGCGACGATGACCATCGTTCGGTAGCCATCGTTGCAAAACATGGGTTCCGATTTTGCTTTATTTGCCCGATAAAACAGCATCATCCGGCAACCGGCCCGGAGGCCATGGAACGACCGTATAGTCGGAATGGAACAGACCGAAAACAAAAAACGAAGTACGCGACAGTAATAAAAAATCGATGTTTGTACATCGGGGTCATCGTCAGGGATTTTTCCTTTTTTTTTTTGCCCTTCCTTCGACTCGGTCCGGCTGATCAACAGCAGTTCAAGAGATGCTATTACGTGTTCGTTGTGCCTAGAAACACTAACTGGCCCGGTTATGGTATTTCCGTCCTATCGGCACGGCATAAGAAAAAGCCAACGAATATCCAACACCATGATGGATAATGCCGAATAACCTCAATACTGAGAAGTCGGGCAAGAGTCTGCCTTGGACCGGGAATGACCATCCGTTCCTATCTGTCCCCTCAACCGGAACACGGCGTTCTTTTGAAGATTGTGTCCCAAAGTCGGAGGAACAATTTTTGAAGCACGCTCGGTAACTCGGAAGTGGTTAGTGAAAATGACCCCGGGTTTTCCAGCATCCCCAGCATACGGCCAAGGGTTGGGTTGTGGCCAACGATTTCCCGACGGTGCTGGACAACCGTCATGGCAACCGTCATGCCAGGCAGGCACCGAGTACGAACGGTACGCACCACTTTAATAAAATAATGAGAAAAGTTACCCAAGCTGCTCCAGTTCGGCTACGACGACGACAACGACGCCGATGAAAAGAAAGATGAAGTATTTGACGCCCCGTCTCCTTCCCGCCACTTTACCATTGACACGTGCCCCGGGCACCCTTGGCACGTCGATCGATTGCTTTCATAGCGCATGCATCCTCATCTCATCACGACAGATGTTGCCCGATGTAACGGGATGCCGTTCGCTCCGGGATCGCACCGGATCCGCTCACGGAACAGCCGGCACTGGTTCGTGGTACCGGCTGGGAGAAGTTTTAATAGGGACGTGATGATAATAGCACTTGTGGCGCTGTACATCTTCTAGATCTGCCCGCTTCCACACAACCCCGTGCCTTCCACCGAAGAGACACTTGAAGCGTTCGGCTTAAGCACGACCCGAACCCAACACTCGCTCGCACTCCCGAAAACTTGACGAAATAGGGGCGTTAGGTTTATGATAATTATGATGTAAAAGCAAAACATGTTTCCCTTTCAAGAGGATGACACTCACGCTCAGCGCATTCCGGCAACGGTTACACACACCCGGTTCGTCGAGCGCTCGTCGTAAATTGAATAGCGCCACCACTTCTTAACTTTCCTCCGGTGCGTTCTTTCGGAACAAACGCGCGTACCGTTTTCAGCGTTGTCATTCACCAACGTCCGGGGAATGATTCGTCTTCATCGTCTAGCGTTAGCATTCCGTTAGATGGATCGACTCCTCCAATATCTGGTGGTATCGATTTCGGATCACGGCTGTTGAGTCTACGCGTGGAAGCGGGATAGCGGCAGTACGCCCACGATGAGTTCCATTTTCAAGCGTCCAGCAAAACGTATCGTAAGAAAATGGACCGTTTCTTAAGCCTTCCATAGTTCCAGGGTTTTAAGTTTTTGGAAAGGAAGCGTAAAGGTAGCAGCTCTTCGATTGATCTGCTAACGCCACCGTAAATAATGTTTACGCTGACTTCCGGAACACGCTACCATGGGATTGACATCCATCTCTAGAAAAAGCGTGTTCGGATCGTATTTCTTAGTACGCCTACGGGATTGGAATTTGTTTTCTCGAGATGTTCACGTGCTGTGTGACGTTGGCGGGCAGGGAAACGTCCGCCGGGTCATGAATTCTCCAGACGCGACCTCTTCTAATTCTGGCCCAGTTGAGGCACGTGTGTACACATTTGTACCATTACCACTTTCAGAGGAATGCTATTTTTGCCTCGGATACATGCATTAATATTAACATTGTTTTGTCTCTCAACTTCCGTCATCAAAAAGGGGTGATGAGAGGGCCTTTTGAAATAGCTGTAGCCGGTATGCTGGACCATGATCTTACGTTCAGAAAGAAAAATTGTACCCATCCAACGGACGCACACAACGGAGTTATTTAAGTTGACAGGTCAAGGTGATGCCGTAAGAATTTCCCCTTTTTTCTTTACTCCCTGGACGATAATGTGCTTCCTGGTGTTATTTCGTTGTTTCCGAAACGGTTATTTCGGAAGCAAATTTTTTCCCCAAAACCGGAAACTTTGACCTTTTTCCGTTCCGCTGACTGACGTTAAATTATGTTATGAAAGTAAGGTAAAAAGTGTAATGAACTCTGCTGATACACTGAATCTAATTTGAAAAGTAACCGGTTTTGGAACCCTGGAGTATACATGGGACGGGTGTGAAGGGTGCTAGTAGCCAATAGAAAAGTTTTATAACTTTTTGATATGTTTTTTTTTTTTCGTGGTACTGGAATTCAATTTTTGAAGGTCTAAAAATAGAAATAATTATTATGCTACAAGAGAAATCATAACGAATTAATCACAAGACCATAACGCTAGTGCGTTGATCGAAATAACTAAGAGACGCCTAATGAAAGGTTGCGGGTGAAAACCTGTCAACGAGCTTTTTCATACAAAGGGGTTTTTATGAGTTGAGCCATCAAATATGAAATTAAAAATTTTGTTCTGTCAAAATATTAACAGTCTTAGAAAAAAAATGTTAACTCATTCTAGAATGTATATCAACAGACATACTATTTTGACAGATGATCACTGAACACTATACCCATTTGCACGAAATTAACAAATTACATTTCAACTTCAAGGTGTCATGGAGACATAAAGTTTGTATAGTTTAAATTCTTGACAAAACTACAAATTACATTCACAATCTTTTCTTATACCTTTCGTCGCGGTGTTAATGAAGATGGCTTACAAGGCCTCTCAATCAACCTCCTGTGTCGTCGGAGAACCAACGTTTCCTAACGGTTGAAATTCCATAGGTAGCCAAGACAAAAGAGACAATCATTCCTCACAGAGAGACCAGGCGCTGATTATCCTCCTCTTCTCAATTTAATCATGGCATCTATCCTCCCAAGTAGTTGGGTATTACCGTATACCCAAGTTCAGGTATTTAGAAGGAGCCATGTTACCACTCTGTACGCCGGAAACGTATTGAATAGGACTGGATTGCTTTAAGAAGCTTCAGATCCATGCCCTACCATGGTGGTGTTGCAACAACATCATTTTACGGAGCATCCGAGCTTCATTATTCCTTGACTTCGCGGATAACTTTGACATCATTGGACGGACATCTTCGGCGGAGTACGAGGCCGTTAGGATTGGATTGAGGGTCGAGGATCGTGATAGAGCCCGTCTTGGAAGTAGAGCATTAGTTGACAATGGCGATCTCAAGATAGAATAGAAGAGTTCTGTTAGAGGTGATTGAAACTTCGGTAAACAACACAAGCAGCGGGATTCGAAGTAAGATTATTTAGAGGAATCATCTCTTATATTAACTTCAGAAAATACTGCGATCAAGAAGACTTTCTCTCTGCCTACGATTGGTAGTCCTCTCGAAACACGAATCCTGGACTATGTTTTCTTGGAGGACTCCAATTCGCTTGCCATTTCTAAGGAGCAGCGAGTAGTAAAGACTATTTTTGGAGGTGTATGGGAACAGGGCCAGTGAAGGAAGAGAATGATCATGATATGGAAACAGGACTCAAGCTCCACCAAGAAGGTGAACGACAGCGAATGTTTCGAGGCACTTGGAGCTCGATGGCCGAGGACGCAACCTTGAACTGAATTTCGTGGAAACGAATTGGCGACCAGGCCATGCCATTTAGGCCAGTTAAGAAGAGATAACATACACGGCATCATAATCTAACCTTGTGATTTAACTACTACGGAAACTAGGAAAATGTTACGTTCGAACCGTCAAGATGCATACAAACAAAACCAGATTAAGTCATCTATAGACCCCGAAATTAAATTCTTTTAGTTTAGAGATCTGTGCTTGTGTGTTGATTCTAGCTAAAAATATGAAAAAAGGAATAGTTTTTCTTCAAAAATTTGCCCTGGCACGAGCATCTTACATCCATCAAAAGATTACTTAAAATGTCTCACCAAAAAGCCAACCCTCCCAACTTTTGCTCGCGCTCTTAATAGCACCACTTCAGCAAGGACAAGTCAATTGTCGGCGGCCAAATTGCTTTTCCATGTTTTTCCCTGTACCGTACGTAGCGTCACTAGCGGCAAGTTAATGCCAAACTTTCCCATAATAGAGAGCACCTACCGCAATCAGTTAAGAAGTTGTCCGAACGTCGACTGCTCAGTGGCTTTGCCAAACTATTGAAATTCGGGTGCCACCGCCTAGGAACAGTCACAAATCCTTTTCCCCCCTCACAAAGCCTTCGTTGGGAAATCGACGAAAAAAACCTGGAAGTTCTTTCAGTGCCGAACACACCCGTCCCGCATACGGCTTCGTTCGTAAACCGGTGCAATAAATTGCAGCCCTATCTGTTGCCAACCATCGCTGCAGAACCCGCCAAGAGGCCATGGGCGTTAAGGTAACGATGATACTCGCCGGTCGAAAGAAAGGACAGCTTCGTCCGAAACTGCCCTTTAGCCTTTGGCCATCGAAGGGAGGTAGTGCTAGCCTGTGTCGGCTGTCTGATGGACAGAGCGAGCCTGGTTTCCCGTTTCCGGCCGACAGTGCGAACCTTTCCGACACGTGCACTTGGGAGATGTGTGACGGGCCTAGTAGTCCGGATCCGGGGCACAGTGATAGACGTTGACATTACCAAGCTAAGGAGACGATAGGGCCGTGAGACGGGTAAGTGGGACTAGGATTGATTTCAGGTGAAAGATTTATACGACTCGGAATGGAAATGTCAAATGGTTATTGAGTGAGGAATCAATAAAAGTCCTACCGAAGAAGTCCTACGGATTGTGCACGGTTGCTTTTGGCTGGGGCTGAAGTCGGAAGGATACGAACAACTGAATTTAATTGCCATCGCACTGTAGTGAGTCGGCCAGACGCGCGTACACGTCGTAGCTCAGGTTAAGGATGTAACGATCGTTACGCTTTTCTCAAGCGCTTTTGAAATCGATGCGCTGTCCTTCCATTTAAACTGCAGCATGTTATTGCCCGTACTGCAGTAGGGTGTTTTCTCTGTTATATACTTACCAAAACGATTGCAGTACCGTTCGTTTTCTGTCAGAACGTAAGTGTTGCGTGTGGTTTTCGATTGAGAATTCGTTTCTATTTTTTTTTGCCGTAGTATCCTCAAGTACGGCAAGACTTTTTCAACGTTTTCGATTCTATGCTGGTGTCCTTTGACACTGGCAAACAATCAACACATTGTTGACTGGTGAGTGGAGCGAATTGTGATTGAATTTCTCTACCATTATCGTAACACCATTCGGCAAACGGTATCGTTAAAGCAACGTTTTGCCATGCATTAAATAAAGCACCCACACCTTCATATTAACCTTTTCCTGCTCGGTTGCGAACGAACGGGAAACGAAACCCATCGCCAACGCACATAAAACATTCCAGCTCCAATCTTGGCCCAGGAATGAGTGTCAGAAAAGTGGCCGTTTCCAGCGTACCAGTTCCCCCAGTGCCTCACATGCTGACAGACTGACGCGCCACCAAGCGCAGCATAAATTACGCTCAATTATCCGACTCGGAAAGGTACGGCAAACGATCCCAGCGAAACATTAAAGAGCAGCATTTGCTCATCGCAACAGCGGGTTTTCGTCTTATCTGGATGGCCCCTTATGAGGCGGTGAAAAATCATGACATTATCAAAGCACCGTCGTCATCGTCAACGACGTCGTCCTCCACCATCCTCCAGACCAGGCAGAACACATTCCAAGGAGCGCTGTTGCGTGCGCATTACAGTACATGTCCGTGCAGTTCGCTGGTTGACGCCATGGCGCGCAAGGTAACTGTCAACGGGACCACTACCATACCAGCACTTCGATGCCGTGGATGCGATATCTCCCCCCTGAACGGTGTGATCTTGGGTATCGCGGGTGTAAACGCACGGCAGCGAGGATATTTACGATCGACAAGAAACACGGCTCCCTGCTGGTATACCCCGAGTATACCCCGTAAGGTGATAATAAGTAATGATAGCTTATAAGCGCAGTACTCGGCATGCTCGCGCGCCTGCCTCATCCTTCTCACACCGCCTGGACACACCAACAGCTCCGCTCAAATTGCACAGGTAATGGAAGTGGAAAAAAAAGTGAAAAGCACTCGTACTCTCGCCAGCTACAGAGCTACTAATGGAGTCACGTTATTCACACGTCCGTAACGTTATTTATTCGTCAATTATCTTCGATTACTGTTGCTTGATGCGGCTTCGATCGTGTTGGGGAATATCTTCCCGGGTGTCACTCCATACACACAACCGCTGCCGGTAAGGAAGTCAACGCTGTGGTAGCACAACACACTGTGTAAATGGAAGACGGTACCGAGACAAGTCGACAATGATAAAGTTCCGTTCGCTTTCGCTCGTCTAACCCAATTTAGTAGCATCGAATACATCAACGCATTGCTCCGGGTCCGTATCATCGGGGATGGGGTTAGCGAAGATTACTACCAACTAGAAACAATGCTTGCCGCAGTGTCTCACATTAATCCTCCAAATACCACTGTGTGCGAAGACCCAGCGTCTCTAAACCGACGACATTCCAGCGACGGGATCCATTAGACTACCGGATAACTCGTGCTATGTATATCCCACCGAGCACTTATCCTTATCGCACCCAAAAGAGTGGGGAGGGGGCGGGTTGTTTGTATCCAACCGAACGGGACATGAAAAATAAAACTACATCACCGTATTGACTTGCCGTACGGCAGACCATCACCCTTCCGACAATGGGGATGAGCGTCGACGGGAGAGTCTAACTTCGCCTGCCGCTTCCAAATCACCAGCACCCGGACTCATCCGGATAGTGCATCTTAATTGCAGTCCCGTGAACATTGGATTGTTTGTTTATTCAAAGCACCACTTCGAGAATGCGAATGGTATTCGAACTCGTCAGACGGGTTTTTCTGCAAAACGGCGAATGCAACGTTTGGACGGACCAACTGCCCCGAGGGACAACAGTAGCTACTTGCCGGTGAGTGTAAGTGATTGTGAAAAAGGCGCACTACAATGCAGCGAGGATCCGATTAGCTACTGCTAAAAATGGAAATTGCTGCATCCATCCAAATGAACTGTTTTGCAATGTAAGTGCTAGGACAATAACGGTGACGGGTAGAAAGTCAGAGCGTGATGGAAATAAAAGAAATCGGAATAAATAGTTCATCAGCACTGCAAGAACCCTAGTGGAATGGATGAGTGGAGTTTGATTTGAATAAAAAGCAAATGGAAGAATTATAGAATAAACATTGCGTTCCCATTTTACAATAAGTAAACAACGAAGAAAAGACTATTTTAAAGTAAAGCTATTGTTTGTGAAAGGTACGGTCGAAAGAGCCAGTTCGGTTTTCAAGGACTGTGGAACATTTTGTGGATCCTTATTCAAATCCACTCTCATGAGCATCTGATCAGATAACGAAAATACGAGTCAAGGGGTAAGTTTAT
>AXCM01004655.1:0-20764 GCA_000473375.1 Anopheles culicifacies | reverse complement strand
TAGAGCAATTAATGAACACTGAATGAAGTTATAATGAACTATGGATTGAAAAACTAACTTTCTCACAGCCACCGAACCGCTCCGAAAATATAAATTAGTTTAAGTTTAAGTATTAAATTAGTTCTTACAGAATCGGGTTTTGTTACTATTTATACAAATTTTGCAACTGTACTAAAACTATTAAACAAGAATCAACATAACTGGAACTGTTTTGCGCCTATCCTACCGAACTATAATTAAGGCATGCTTCAGGAAACTACAATAAACTACATCACAGTCGAAACTCAATTTAATAAGGTTAAAAAAATGACCTAAGCGCTTGACACTGATTCGAGTGTATTCCATCGAGATTCAACCCTTCTCGATCACCACCCCTCCTACATTCGTGGATCTGCTTTGCGAACCGAGGTTTCAAAATCTGTCCAAATGAACAACTTCATAATGATTCCCGGCTCCGCAATGGACAACGCTTTGCACAGTAATACACAATGGCACATTTTCCTACTGACCAAGCAATTATACAGCTTCATGCTCGACAAATGAACATCTCGGTTACCTTCCACTTACCTCGTCACGTCCAGTTTGACTCTTTCACCGTACGGAGTCGTCCGGTGGCTCCATTGTGCCAACGCAATGGTGGAGTCCAATTCGTCAGTTTCAATCATCCCAAAACATGAACACCACGACCCAGCATTGTGCCCTTTCGTGTGTATGTGTCCGTGTGACATTCCTTTGAGCGTTGACCGAAATGACCCGCGGTCGAGACTTAATTGAATACACATAATTCTTCTGCCCTGCCTCATACGCAACCTTGTGCCACACTTCCACTTGCCGTGGATCGTTGACCAAGTGAGATTCTATTCCGCATTTGGTCCTCGCGCCATGGTCATGTTGGGTGTGTAGAAATATTTGCTTGTGAGGTGGTGGTAGAGCAGCTTTGGGACGTACAAAAGCGTGTAGTTGGTTGGACGATTTGTGCTTCGTAAAATCTACACGGTCGCTCACGTCACGCCCACTGGTGGGCAGGGTGTTAGTGGAGCTGATGATGATGACGATCGTTTGGCAATGCACCGATGGTCTGTACCGACTTCATGATGTGCATCGTCGTCCATCAACAGGCTGGTTGAAAACTGTATTAAATCTCTCTTTATATTTCCATTACGTCCCGTACGGGTTAGAAGGAACTTGCTGGTATAAGTGACACGGATGGAGGACTGGGTTTTTTTTGGGAATAGCAGCACTGAGAAAAAGCTATTTTCTAGCAAACACAATTATTTGCATAAATTTTGTAACGCGAAAAATTTATGGAATAAAACCCAAAAGAACGTATGTGGTGTTTAGATGGTAAAATGTTGTTGTTCAAATATAAATTTACCTTCATGATAACAATTTAATAGAACTTTTTTTTATTCAAGGCATTATGAGCATGTTTTGGAATTTTCGGAATTCTGAACCACCTTCAATTGCAAAATGAAAATTCATGGTTTGTTTTGTATCATTCATGGTTATTGAGTTTAATTAATTTTAAATCGAGGAAATTTTTACTCTTTTACCAATTGAAAACTTTTTAAGAATGAGAATGCAGTTAACAGTTGAGCTAAATTACACACCAAACACAGCTAACAAATATTCTTAATCATTGAAAATGAAAATATTTAATGTTGTATGTATATTCGGAGCTTTATACTTACAATTGCAGTCTTTTTCGGTTTCTATTCGTTGTGTTGATGGCTTAGAATGTCTCTCTGCCTTTTTGTTGTGTTGTTGTGTCAGTGGTCCAATCTAAGGAGCAGGAACAATGTGTTAAAGTAAATGTTTTTATAAGAAGTACACCTTATGGAATAAGCCATCTTCTTTTCAGCCATTGAAATAGTTGTTCAAGATGTTTGAAGAGATCAACTTCAGTTTCAACATCGAATTCTCTCTGATTACCTCGATTGTCGACTGAGTTATTAAACAACAATCGGTCGTTTTTGACAGAATTTAGTAGTGAACACAGTTTGAAATTGCAAACTAAGAACTCTTTAAGTTAAAGTTTATTTTATGTCTAATGACCGTGATAGTGATAGGACAAAAACCTATTTATTTGTTCGACATGGACATATAACAAACTATAACTTAAGGAGTTCTTAGTTTACAATTTCAAACTGTCTTAACACACTAATTCTGTATTTGTATTCTTTCCACAATAGTTAGTGAAAATTTAAAAATAAAATAATCTGAAAATAATGAAGAGACGAAGAATTTTTAATTATACTGAAATAAAAATAGAATAAACGTGTACATAGAAGAAACGTACAAAAATATTAATGCTCTCACATAAACTTTTAATACATACACACTCTGAGTGGAATGTAAGGGAATTATTATGCCATATAATGGGAAATCTTTTTACTGGTCCTAACGGAACGAAGAGCATGCACGAAAAATTATCAAGATTAAGACGATTGCCATTAAGAAGGAAGTGTGAAGGTTTCTGCTGGTGTGAAGGTAAATGCATGCATAACCGAATTTACTTTAATCAATCGAAACTCCAATCCAATGGCTTCCCCCGAAAATCCCACCTCAACCGGTGGCCTAAATTAGCTAATAAGCTCAAGGTACGCTAAAACCCAAAAGACAGCCGAAAGGGTCCACCGATCGAAAGTAGGCCAACGGCGGGACGTACATATTGCGATTGGTTCATTCTTCTTTCCGCCATTCCGAACGACGTCGACGGGCCGGCTTGACTTGGTGTTCTCGCTCTGTGGGTGAGTGTGGTTTTTTTTTGCTTCTCTCCAATTTCCCAACTATGCAATAAAGAGTACGCAGTGAAGGTGTTTTAACCTAGCCGGTCGATGGATGGAAAAGGTTTACCATTTCCGTTCGTCCGTCTTGGTGCGCTCTCTCCTATATTCTTGGAAATCGACGATCGGGACGTGGGATTTTGCGGCAGTCCCAGCAGGTGGATTGCTGTTCCGCTCGACATGCTCTATGAATTATTCGACTCGAAACGCTTCCCGGTAAATGGGTGACCCGTTTATGCTGGAAATGGGCTAGTTGTGCGGGTGTGAGCAGGAGTGGTAAGAATGAAGCAAAGTTGATGGGAAAATTATGGAAAGAAAAGGAATGAAATTATACGCAAAAACCTCCGAACGAAGCAAGATTGCTTCAAATGAAAGCAGGAAGTGATTTATACATTGTAGATTCTCTTTCTTTAAGTTAAATTTTTCTCAAAGGAAGCGAGTTTATTTTCTTTCCTTTTAAGAATTTAAATCTTTACCAGCAAGTAACACATTAAGCTGGCCACTTTCTAACATTTTCATATTCACCATCATCAGTAGCGATGGATTTGACAACAATTGAAAGAAGCAAGATAAAAAGGCACTCCAATATCCTGCTCGTTCACTCATTCCAAGTTCCCGGCAGTGCAGGGAAGGATTCCCGACGACAACTGTGACCTCACAAGCGTATCTTAATGCATGCCGCCATTAACCATAAGCCACCGGGATCGATGTTGGTGTTTTCTATCACTATCACCCACCCTACTAGCTCCATCCCAACTGTACCATTTCCGGCGAAGAACACTCATCAAAAGAGGGGTGGGAGGGCAAAAATCAATACCGGAATATCACTTAACATCCGTTCCCGCAGGAGCTCTTGAGCTTCTCTCGCTTGGGCTAGGAAAAGCAGCACCAGCTACCAGTACCTGGAAAAGCGGATAAACACGTCGATTGGAATAAGCCTACTTTGGGGGCTCTTTTTTTCTTACCGCGTCCTGTCCCTGTTGCCCATCAGCCAGGATAAGAAATGTGCGACCAGTTTTATCGTGGCAAATAAAACACGAGCAAAGGGGTTTTTCTTTGCCATCGTTTACATTTACGGGTACGGGTGTTCTGTGGTTACGTCTGTGGCTGTGTAACCCCACCAAAAAAAGAAAAGGAAAATAAGAACCATCAGCAAATATTCTTGATCAGTTGAAGACGATGCTGAGTGGAAGAGTAAAGATACGGCGTGGAAAGTCTTCTTGTGGGAGATATGCAAAGCAAGCTCCAACCGAATTTCTCACCGAGAGACGCAGAAAATGTCGAAGACAAACATACGTCACGGTGAAAAGTGGATACGTTCCGACGGCGAAAAAAAAGGATACACGCCAACCTCGCACCACATGCGGCCACACGTGCGCACACACACACACACGCACGTACACAAAATCAACACAAAGAAAAACGCACACTCACAAAAGCCCGAAATGGAACCGGTATCTGGGAAGCAGTTTGCTTCTCATTTCACTCGCGTGCCCACCCCGAAACCGGAGCGAACCGCCCGAAATGACGATTGCGAAAGGTCGCATCGTTTTCCGGCCGGTGGCACGTAACCGGAAACCCAAAATGGAATGGATGGTGATGGTGGTGGTAGTGGTGACGATTTATGTTTTCCTGTTCGCCATTTGTCTCCGCGCGATGCAGATAGCGATGAGGTGAACAGAACAGGGGGTTGGAAGGGGGTGAGGGAAAAATGGAAGAACCATGGGTGCCTCCCATCGTGCCACGTTGGGACAGGGCATGGCCGCAAGGGAAAAAATATCAACCGGAAGTACACGGAGAAGCCGGGTATTGGCGTTTTGACTCTTATTTTTCTGCTCCATTTTTCCTTTTTATTTGTGTCCCCTCTTCCCACCCCATTCTTCACCACTGTTCACATTATCATTCCCCTCTATTGTCCCGGAACTGGAACTGATTAGATGAAAAAGTTTTGCGTGAACGATCGTAACGGTTGCAGATTGCAAGTTTTGTGTGCTGTCATGCTGCTTAGAACGCTTTCAGTGCGATTATTTCCGGTCCGGTTGGTTTTTTGGTACTGCGCTCAAGTTGTTGCAAAGTGTTGGAAGATTGATAGTGGCCAGCTTTATATTTAGGTGATGACGATTTCAAACTACGAATGCTTTGTCACGGCTTTGAAGCTGCTCATGGGGCTTGCCTGGTGTGATTGGTGTTGTCTGTGAAGTTTTTAACGATTCTTTGTTGTGGATTGTATTTATTTGTGTTCAATTAAAACATACTCCCTGTCTGTGTTTGAATCAGAGCTAGAAAATAAAACGTGATTTTGAACATATTAGTTACTGATCTGAATATTTGTGTGAACTGAATATTTGTAATTCGCTAAAGCAGTTTTTATCAGAATTTAAAGACTTTTCATCGATAGCTCACGTTTTGTGATAAAACCTCCCTTTGGAACACATGACTGAATGAAGGAACTACAATGTCACAGGAATTCAAATATGAGGTATCAGAGGGAAGCTTAACAATATACATTACATCCCAAATTGGGTATTGCTATAAGGTATGAATTATTATGGTAAGGTATGTCAAGTATGAATTATTGTGTTAGCACCAAGTACTATGCTATGGTGGGAAAATTTTAACAAATGAATATACTATGACAATTTTTTGTCAATGACGAAAAAAGGATTGTTTCGATTCGATGTTTCGAAAATTTGTATGGGCGTGCATTAAATAATACACTCTATCTGTTCTTGGGCAAACGTTTTATAAACTCATTTTTTGATTTGATAGTTACCCTTCATAATTCTACGAAAAAATCACAATCGACTTGACATCAGCTTCAACATAAATGCTTCCATAACTTCCACGAAGTATTAAATCGTTTATTTTGTTCTGTTTATTCTGAAAATTTTTATTTTGTTTGAAAACCATACGTTCCGATGTAAAACACCTGAAAGAATAATTTTTTTAAAATAATAGCTAAAGCCTGGCTTTATAGCGATAAATACAAAAAAAAACAACTATTGGAATGAACGATAGAACAATACAATAATTAAACAATAAAGCAATTGTGTTTTAAGCATTCCTTAAACAATAGTTCAAACTGTGCTGAATCGATCGCTTAGTGCTTCGTCATTAACAAACAAATTCGTCATTAAATGCATGGCTCTCAAATTTTATACGTGCAGTTTAAAAAGTTACTTGATTCAGAGTAAAAACAAGCAGACTGGACAAGACCAGTTACGATCAGATGACAAAATTCCAAAATGGACAAAACACGACACAAAGAAAACAAACATGTAGCAGTAAATCAAACTGTAATCTAGTCCCATTAATATCTTGTCGAGCAACACATCCGAAACACAGTACAGGAAATAAAAATACGCTGAACAAACAAAAAAACACACACGTGTCGTGCTGCACGGAGCAGTCCAACACGA
Source organism: Anopheles culicifacies (assembly GCA_000473375.1). Classification (NCBI taxonomy): domain Eukaryota; kingdom Metazoa; phylum Arthropoda; class Insecta; order Diptera; family Culicidae; genus Anopheles; species Anopheles culicifacies. The sequence continues at coordinate 14,559 of AXCM01004655.1, read as the reverse complement.
AGTGCAACGCTAATCCAATAGCAATTTCAGTGCGACACTAATGTGCTCGTAATTACTACCATCTTTTCCAAAGGGGAATGGGGACAGTAGGACGGTCTGTTATCAAGCCTAACCTGCACGATGCTTGAAGCCACTTGATGAAACAATAATTTTCAGCGCTTTGTTAAACATGTGGTAGAAACATGTAATAATGGACCTCCGCCTTGTATGCCTCCGTGTGTTAAAGCCATAAACACATATGAGAGGAAGCCCTATCCTTGCAGGAATGTTAGCAATGAGATGTTGATTGTGTGGTGAACCCACGGGGTTGACGAAGTTTGAAGGTTTGCTGATGGCCACCACTACCACCACTACTCCCACCAGTGTGTTCGAGCTGTAGGTTAGAGTCGGTTAGATTCCATCCCCCGTTTAACAAATCGAGCTCGAACACCCGCACAAAAGCGCTAGTGGTGGATATCCCGTCGTGAAATCCTCGTCATTTCGATTGTTCGAAAACTAGGCGGCCGATTGCGTGCCGAAGGTAATTTCTTTCGTCTTCTATCGGATGCACTGTCTGACACTCTTTGGGGTGTTTTTTTCTTCTTTCGCTACTTTCCTCTTGCACACAGCTGTACAGCGGTTTCTTTCACACGCAGCAAACACCGGGGGAAATGGGATCGTTAGACATAAATGCGTGTCGACATCTACGCACCTGCTACCAGAACAGGGGTTTCACTTTGCCGACGGCCGAAGTTACGGATTTGATGGAAGCGAAAGGTGTTGCCCGCGTGTAAACGACCTTCACCACATGAGACAATTTAATTATGGGGAGTTCGGTGAAATTATGCAATAATTAAGTGCTAATGGAAGGGACACAACTTTCGATTGCGCTCGGAGAACCTTCTGGTTCTGGTTCTGGTGGTAATCAATAGTGCGATCGATTGGAACATGTCATTTCAAGCTTTTATTTATTAATCCAATTGGATGGAAAAGTGGGACATTGGATTTAGTGTTTGTAAGCTAAAGCCTGGAAGGTAATCCAAAATAAAAAGAATGTTTGTAGTGCAAAGTTTATAAACCAACAAATTTGTTTGACATTATATAAAAAAGACTTTTAAAGTAATTTTTGTATGTGATGCGAACTTCAATAGGAATTCGTCTACAACTGCAGATTGGAGTAAGAAAATTCCGAAAGTTCTTTGTATATTGCTCTCACGCTTGCATAACTTTAGCGGCACCATGTTGCATTGGTTGAGCCCTGAGCGGCTTGGCTAACGTTTGAGTTTATTTTCCCAAACCCCAAGTCCACGAGGTCCGGATCGGATCACCACACAAACCCAATGAGTGGTATGTGTGAGAGTGAATTTGTTACGTTCGTTAGCATGCACGCAAAAATGAAGGGGCCAATTTCACGCAGTACCGTCGAGCAAGCCCAACTTCTGGTCCCGTTTCTTTGCCAACGTCCGGTTTTGTTCTTGAGGCTTTGGGGCTTTACGTTGCCCTGGGACTCGTCGTCGTCGTAGCAGCAACCACCGACCAAATAACTTCCCACACATAGACACACACATATATCCGGCCTAAATCTCATCCCAAACCCAAAGGACGGTTAGACTCGGTGCTGTCAGAATCATCTTCCCGCACACCTTTGCGTCCTGGCGGTTTGTAGTGCTAAGCCCGGCAAACTGCACGCAACGATGTACACCGATTGGAGAGATATTTTGCAAAAATATGTAAGGTATTTCTTGCACACTTGCAAAAAAAAACATCGACATCTACGCTGTGTGTAGGGCGTCTCCATATCGTTGCCTTGGTGCGTCCGTTGCCGAAAGTGTCCGAGCGAGGGCTAGGGAAGCAACAAAACAAAAAAATCACCAACGACGAGAAACTGTGATGGAAAACTTTCTCTTTCATCTTTGCCACCACAGCCGTGTGAAGGCGAATTTTATCCTCCTTCTCCCACATTCTCCTCCTTTTACTTCCCTTTTCCCCAGCAAAGCTTTATTGCGGAAGTCCGCTTGCCGTTGCGGCATACGTTGCTGGCTAAAGATGGATGGAAAACATTGTTCCGTTGTTCCGTCGGCACTGGTTCGGGTTCGCTTTGAAGCGTGCTGCCGTTCGCCTGACGGACCTTTTCACCTCCGGGTGTACTAGGGCGAACCATCACAGCTTACCACCTCGGGCACCATAATGTAGTGCGAATGAAGGAATGTATTTTTGGTGCGTTAGGAACGCGCACCTAATTACCGACGTTGAAAAGAGTATGTGTGTGTGTGTGTTTGTGAGTGGAATGTTTGTGCCACACACCGGAACCCTTTCGTAGCCAACCGGGAACCTTTGCCTTCATTAGTGGTCAGCTGTGGCAGGGTAACAGGATGACCATCATGTTGCAAGCGTTTGTCAAAATTACGTTTGCCAGGTCTTTGGACCATCGGCGGCATGGATCAGGCGGGACGGTAGAGGGAAGTGATTAGCTGCACAAGTTTTTCGCTTAATTGCCTAATGAAGCAGCAGTTTAAGAACTCTCGGTCAATGGACGCCAAACAAACGGCTCGGTTGGTGTGAAGGCATTGATTTTATTTCTTAGTGAATGTATTGCTAAGTAACATTCCGAGAGTTACAACTTGTGCATATTTTCTTTGAGTTTGGTTTAAAATGCAAGTTTAGATGCCTTTTGTTCAATGATATCGGAAAAGGAAATTCCTTTCGTGAAGAAATTAGTACAATAATTAGCATTATGCGTTATACGCCTGAATGTATGCCAAACGCAACGCACTTCGTACGAATTAAACATCATGTTGTTGACTTTTGTAGCGTTTACATGTTGGAGCTTCATTATTTTTGCAACATTCAAAGTTATAAGCCATATTCTTTACCAGATCGGGTGAATTTTAAATCAGTGAGACCAAAGCTACAGGCATGTAAATAATATCCGCAAAACGAAAGCATAACCTAAGCAACACTGAAAAACGTTGATTAAACCCAATGAGCATTTGGCGTTTTGCAAAATCAACACAGGTATTCGATCGAAACTTATTACACAACATGTTCGAATAAATATTTTCTTTACCGACCGGGCAACAGGTACGGCCGTAGATCTTTAATCAAATTTGCTCATAACGTTCGGTGTGTTGTTCTTGGACCACAGTTTGTTGGAGGCCCGTGTACCGTCACACACTACCCTTTGGACCAAACAAACATGGGCTGTAAACCCCAAAAACCCCGGCCCAAGGCCCGGTGGCCATTTCTTCCCACCGGCTCACGGTGCTGGCCGGTATGGTGCGGAAGTTTATTTGAAAGTATCTTTCCGTAACCTTTCCCAAAGAGCCTAACCTAATAAAAATAAACACACTGTGCTCCGAATGAACAAGGTCATGCGATTGTGGGCGAAGGTGCCCGCAACAGAACAGAACGAACGGGTGCAATAAAACGAGCGCCATACCACGCCAACGGGCCGTGGGACGCGTTCGTGCTCACGCAGTGCTTTTCGGAGGCCGTTTGCCACAAACGAGGACACATCAGCACAGAACCACGTCCAGCGTGGTTCTTCCCTATCGTGGTACCGTTTCGGATTCTTCTCGCCGCTGCTCTGCACGGTTGGGTACCGTTCCGTATTCAATTATTCGTAATGCTGTGCTGTACACATTCAATCCACCAGAGTTTCCCGGAAGGAGTGAGCTCCACTTGGGGTTGGTAGATGGTTGGTAGAAAGGGAACGACGTTGGTAAAAGGAAGGAGAAAAAAAATCATTACCAAACCCCGAACAACCATCTTATCTGCTCTCCTCGCCTCGTTTCGGTCCCTCCTGTACCACAACTCCTCCTCCAGAGGATTGTCATCAGGTTCAGCCATGGGCGGACGGGCAAAACGAAGAAAATCAATTTCCGAGAATTACGGCGTACCGGCAACCCGACCCGAACCCATGGCAGGCTTTTCGCCGGATTCTGGGTACGGGGCCAACTCTTCCTTCATTACGCTTTAATGAGCGAAACGGTGCTTGAGATGAATGGGCACGGAAGGAGAGAATTCGTCTACGATCTTGGCATACAACGGAGGGCCCGGTCCGGCAGGCAGGCAGGAGAGGTGTAAGTTATGGCGGGAAATAGCTGTACGTTGACCACAGTCCCCTGCATGCTCCGGCTGTGTGCACACGCTGGAAAGAATTGCAATTCGCTCAGCATTGGATTGGCACATGTCAGGCCGGTACCGACCGAGGATCGTTACGATTCTTGTGGCGTGTGCCAATTTGTTTTCTGTTGGCATTCAATCGCGCAACAACACAATTTTGCCCTGGGAAACGATGCAACATGTTTTGCTCCTGCCACCGTATTGCGTGTGGGTGGGACGGGGGCGTAAGGCGTGAGGGCGCTATTCGGTTTCGGAGTGTTTGAATTAGAATCACAAAAGACTTCGGCGTTAACATAATTAACATCCAGTTACGTTCATGAATAAGAAATAATCCGACCGGCATTGAAGTGTCACCTTTAGCAAGCTAATGAATTGATCAAAGCACAGCCGAGAAAATGCTGACATTCAAAAGGATTTTTTTTTAAAGTACACCATGGCTATGGCTGTATCCGCAAGCGTACAAAGCGATGAACAAATGATTGTTTAAATGGTGGTATGGGGAACCAAAACTTCACGAGTACTTGAAGACTCGTATTTACACTTAACAAGATCTCATCAGTTCTGCATACGGAAGAACGGTTCGGATGGGATTTTTAAGCGACCTTGTTGTGTGACTGATAATATTTAAAATCCATGTATGATAAGCTTTGTTTGTACAATTACTAAGCTTTTATTCATTTATTTAAAACTTTTAAAACTGACAAGAACTTTAAGGGTGACTTTTGCTAGCGTAATAGTGAAAATAATACAATGTTGATATTAAAACGGCACGTGAAGTGTTAAAACATAGATTAAATTTGATTATTCTCACAGAAATGATCATGTAAATTCAACAGTTTTTCAGTTTGTTTCAACTCACTTTTGTTTCAAGGGAAAATTTAAAGAAAAAGTATTTGAAAATTTAATGTAGTTATTCGTACATGATGAAGAAGATAATGGAAGGTTTTTTTTATTTGTATATTGTTTAGCCAGTTCTAAAACTATTAAATACACGTTAAGTCGCTTGTATAATGGTTATAATTTCTTCTTTCTTTAAGCATTTGCACAAATCTACTAATACAACTGAAATGGAGTTTTTTCTTATTAAGTTTCTAAAAAAACAACTAGCTCATATGGTTTGATTAGTGAAAAAGTAATGTCTTTACATAAAAAAAGCTTGTGCTACATTTGAAAACATTATTATTAACAAATAACAACACCGAAAGTACATTGAGTAGTAAATAAATTACACGAAAATAATAAACGTGCAATTTATCGAAAATGTCTTCACGAACTCAAGTTTATTGCCATATTTATACTTTATGGATAATTCTATGGAGCGATCTTTTATTTATTTTGAATTAATCGTGAACGTTTAACCCAGCATCACTCCAAAACAATGTTACGCCCCTTGATGACTGTCTCTGAGAAGAGCAGAAAAAGGGTCCCTTTCAAATTTAACTAATCATAATAATTCATGAAACAACGCATTGTGGACATTGATTATTATATATTACATGCAATTTTACATTTTGTTTTACAAAAACATGCTTCAAAAATAAAAAAAAAATGTCTGCCAGTGAACAAAAGTGATTCAATTATTTGAAAGCATTCTCATACCAACTGCAAACAAATGATGGATAGGAAACCATCAGCATAAAGATCATTTAATAAATGTCCATCCATGGCTCATCCGCTTTCGCAAATGGTTTATCCCTATCTTAGCGATGGTGATTAAAAGCTTGCGATCAGCACGTGTTGCACTGGCAAGAGCACGCTATCGGTCAAGCGAGACAGCATCAAGTACCTCATCGTGCCTTTGGTTTCCCACGCCCCCAACAAACGATGGACAGATCAATCATTCTCTCGCCATCCTCGGGGAAAAGGATTGGGTGGAAGGTGAAACGAAACGGAAGGCCGGAAGGTTGATGGTTTCCGCGAATTCCAAGACACAAGATTCGTTTCCTCCCGATGGATGCGTCGCAGTGGAAATGGATCCCGCGACTGGTCCACGCCGTCATGAATACCTAATCAGCAGAACGATCTCACTGAGAGCAATCGGTTGGCCTTGGACAGATGATGGAGAAGTGCTAGTGGGAGAGAAAAAGAGAAAAAAGCCAAAGAAAGAAATCGGACACCAAAGAGAAAAAAAAAATCAAACACCACACGCCAAATGTCAAAAGAAAGCAATAGATCGCACGTCGCAAGGGGTGGAAAACTCAATTTCCACTCGTTTACACCGAAAAGATAACATCTCTTTCACCGGCTTACCATTTCCCATCGGTTTCTTTGGCATGCTGTGGCGCACAAAGACGCCGAGGGTAACATCTTTAGAATTCTATTCATGGTTTCGATTCGTTAATTTGCTTTGGTGGGATTCTTTTCCTGATGTTCCCAGGTTCCCCCAATACCATGGTTCCCTCTCAGCCAACCCCGATCAGATTAGGAATCGTTCGCGTTTCACTGAAAAGCGCTTATTTTCTTTACAATCGAGCGGCAGCTCGACAGTCGGCTTCCGTTTGGCAGCTGCGTGTACGCATCCGTGGCTTCCTGCGTAGGCCCAGCACTCTGCTCAGTTTTGTTTACCTTTTAGCTGTTAAGCTGGAAAAGCTATCGTATCGTCTGCCAGTTGGTACGATGATCCAACACACAAATGGTAGCGGGGCTTACACGCTTGGCTGAAGTAGATACGAAACGAACTCAAAAGCACTGTAAAGAAATCTTGCCACTGCTTTGGATCATTCCGGAAGCGGCTTTTGAAATTTTCTCCAACATCTTCGTTTTTTTTTATTTTGGCACGGCCACACTTGCATGCCGCCAATCGGTCGTCAATCGGCAAACATTGCTTGGAATCAAGTTTGACACAAATTTGTTAACTCACTTCCGACGGTACACCTCCATTCCAGGAGTTCTGACAAGCTTCGCAGACTATACGGGCTGTCATTGTTTCCGGCCCATCACCCCATTCATTGGCACGGGCTGTCTACCCTTTCGACACACAAAACGGTTGTTCGGTTGTTAAAGGGGGTGGGGGTTTTCTTCTGAGGGATGGGAATGAAAATTCAAACGACGTGATGCTGTACCAAACGGAGAGCCAATTCTTGCCTTCCTTTTGTAAGCTTATAGGTAAGATGATACAGTGCGAGGCATTCGTTTAGGCACATTTCAGTAAAAAAATGCTAAAAGCCTTTTATTTTAGAGACGAGGAATTCTCTTTGGTGTATGTGTCATAGAGAAAGGCTCAATCTAATTAACAAATATTTTGTGTCCGTGTTGCATACATTCAGGAGTAGAGGAAATGTATCCCTATTCCAGAAGATTTTTCTTTATCGCATAAAACACTAGAAAACGCCAGCTACATAAATGTGGAATCAATTGCATACTATGCAGGTTAAGCTGTACTAGGAGTGAATCACTATTTACACACTCGCTTTTACACAGTCGTGAATACTATACTTTAGTAACCAGGTTAAGCAATAATTACAATTTTAAAAGCATAGTAATATAGAATAGCAATCGCTTCTTAACTGGAATTATTTATTCACTCAAATTTATTTCCAATAATCATAAAATCTAGAGTCAACAGCAAAACAGTCAACATTCAGTCTGTTTAACACCGTAAAGGACATTAAGGCGTGCATCGACGAGATCTGGGAGCACATGGTTCTTCCAACAATATCAATTCTAGTTCCTTGAATACTTAAACGAATGTTTGAAATTAAAAAAAAACTGGACAAAGCGTTATTTAAACAAGTTTACTGGTAGTATGAGTTTTGTTTGCTGGTAACAAATTTGTTCGGGTGTCATTTGTACATCGAAAAATATAACATCATGTAGATACACCTATACGATTGCTTCGCACTGTACACACCGTGTTCACTGATACATTCCCGGAATAAGATTCGGAACAGCTACATCAACCAGAATCACACCCATTCCAGTGGAACGGAAGCATCCCACTTCGTGCCAGATGCGAACGTGAGAGGTTTTTCCAACCTTTTCCCTCCCACCCTAAGAGCCACTTTTCGTCCTCCATTTTTTCCTGCTTCAATCTTCTTCCCGTCTTAAAGATCAATCCATTTGCCAAACAGGTGAATCTGCTACGGCTTTCTTAGACTGGCAGGGTGATTTCTAGCGTGGCTTAAAACATGCCACCGTACCGGCGTAAAATTTATCACCCCGTATTGTAGCACCAGACCGGGCCGTTGTGGGATGCGTTGTTTGGGGTTGTTGAAGCGTACTGCGAATGGGGATGTTTGTACGGGATTTTAAGGCATTAGGCAGCGTACACGTGCAACGGTGCGTGAGTGGCTGCAAAATGGCGCCAATGTTTTCCTTTTCAATCATCGGCTATTATTTATTAACCGAGCAACCGGATGAAGGATGGTACATTAAGGTGCTACAAATATGATGCTTCCAAGCAGCGAGGAGCACATTTGCGTCAATAATGTAACAAAGCGGGCCATCCCCGCCAGGGAATCAATCGTCGACCGTCGAACAACGAAACCGCATGCTTATTGGTACGAATGAATCGTACCACCTTGTGCGGACAAATGCTTGCAAACGGTTTTGGGACCGCAGGTGGTTGATTGGGAAATCAAATCATCGGTCCGTAAAATCGTAAAATTCAGATGATGTCTGGCGAAGGAGTTGCTGTTTGCCGAACGGAATCATTTGCCGTGGCTTCGGTGGCCCGGTACGTGATGCCATCAATCAGTCCATCAATCAATCAATGCGATCGATCGCTAGGATTGGAAAAGTATCTGCAATCGGTGATACCGCCAACTAGAAGCGGGAATGAGACCGAAAGTCCTCCTTGTTCCTCCCCCAAGTGAGGTGCATGGGTTCAGGAATTCGAATCGAAGCTCATAATCGGCTGATTATATCGTTCTCGATTCGATTATGGGTTTCAAATCCTGCTTACGGTGGGACTTATCGTGGTCATACGTTGTGTACACGCTGCCTCAGTCGATATGGCAATAAAAATGTTTCACAACCGACCATCCGAACAGACCGCGGACGACCGGAGGAATGGGTAAAAAGGGCCTAGGAGAGTCTGGGGTTGGGGAGAGAGAGAGCTGTTAAATGGTATGCCAAGTGCAAACGCTCGAGGCTTCACATACCGTCGGACGACATACCGCCGGAGAGCAAACACAAATCCACGGCCAGCAATAACGGTGTGGTGCCGTATCGATATAGTATTAATTGAATCAATTGATAACTGTAACTCTATCAACATAAATTCTGCACCACCATAGCCGGGCCATGCACATGCATGCCGTTCGCCTGTTCGATGATGCTCTTTTGCTGCTTTTGTCGAGTGCATAAATTGTACACGCTACCCGGTGATTAATGTTCCCCCGTACACAGGCAACGTGGTTTGGTTCGGTACGATCATGTACCCTAGCGAGAGGAGGGAGGGAGGAGGGTCGAGGTTTTGGGATCGATGACATGGAATTGCACGAGAATACAGTGATTATTTGTACGCTGCATTCAGCATTGCACTGCAGGTGGGCAGGAATGGCTTTCGAAGGGGATTCAATATTTTCCTGCCTGTTTTCATGAATTTTCCAGCGGGCAGCGAGTTCTTCATTCAATTAAAGTGCACTTGTCCAGTGTTGGAAGTCAGATGTAGAGTTTGAAAATTCATTTGCTGTTTACTGCGCTTTGCAGACAATAAAAATAGAGCCGTTATTATGTTTATCCACAGTTGCATTCAAACATTTGATATTGGAGCGAATTGGTTATTAATAGAAATTAATTTCCGTTTCTCTTTCTAGGTAAGTGGATGGCGTCAGTTTAGTTTATTTATTTTTGGCCAACCGGAAAAAAAATTCAAAAGCGCAAGTAAGTGCTTTTTCAGATTAGCAGGAAATTTGTTCATTTTACCAGGAAAGCAGAGTTACAATACTATTAAAAAGACATTTGAAACAAAAAATAAACTAACTAGTTGTTAACAGGAGAAGCGGATAACATCTCTACGAATGATATAGCTTAAAGAAAATTAAACTTTACGTGTAATAGAGAGACTTCGTTTTCCTACGTGCGAGATACCCCACTAAATAAAAGATATTAAAATTATTAAAATTTTGGTAAAAAGGGAAAAGAGAGTCTCCAGGCATAAAAAATACAATAAAATTATAATAATACAGCTCTTACTATCACAAAATTATACGTAAGTAAGAGTCAAGTCAAAAATATTTCCTATAAAAATTGATTTAACTTCATACCAATCATCAAATAAGTAATTAAGAACTGCACAAGTCAAAGACAAAACATAATTGGAGTAATACAAACACTATAATCGAATAGACGATGTGGTAGCAAGTCAATGCAATTAATACTTAATAGGTTAAGAAAGAATGTTCTTCTAATACAAAAAATTTATAGTTGAAGAAACAAAGAGCAAAGGCGTGTTGTACTCCTGCACTATACACAACAATATTTAAATTATTAAGGAATCTCTTTCAAGTTCTTTAACCGTCTCAAACATCCTTCCAGAAAATGCATCAATCAAATCAACGGACATATCATTTGAATACATCTTCTGTTCGTTCGAAATACAAATGATGCCTCAACAAATGTAGTTACGGCATTGATTTCACCAAACCAACAATCGTTGGTAAAACACAAGCAAAGTGTGTGGTTTAGCACTTCCAGTTTGGTTATCCCCCGCTTGGTGAGGAAAATCTTTCATCTTCCGGCATATGGACTTCAGTCTGACAAAAAGTTGTGGATTCAATTGGTTAAACTTGTTTTTTGTTGTCGAACCTTCACAATCGTAAACGTAAAGTGCATGCGTTTCAATTTTGTGCAGCTGTTTCGATCCAAAAATTGTCCAAACAAGGAAAATGTTTGTTGTGCTTGAAGCAAACAGAAACAGAAGTGGTGAGATTTTTTGTGGGTTTAAGCTTCCCGTATGTTAGCAATGTAGTGGAGATAGTTCCCCCCTGTTATGCCGGAATCGATTGAGAAGCAAACGCACTCGCCTCGATCGAGACCAATTCCTAACGGTCAAGCGTCTTTGTGACATTAATGTTGATGGTCACCAAAGAGGATAAGGATGTTTTCCTTCTCCTTTAGCTACTTTACACTCGCCATCTTAGCGCCTTTGCCACCATTGTTTGCTCAACAGACTTGTGCGCCAAAACGGAACAACGAAAAACAAACCGTACCGTGGAAGAGTATTCTGCACTATCCACGTCTATCCCCGGGAGGTGGCTCTGTGTTCTGAATGTTGAATTTCTGCTGTACTTTCCGTTTCCTTTCCAGTCGTACGTCTTGCGGTGCATCTTCTTAAAGTTTCCGTCCCGTTGTAGCGCTGGCGCTAGGCAAGATTTTACTCCTTTTACTTTCTCCCTTTGGAATGGAGGGAGCGTCAAGCCGTGGTACATTCGGTTGCGCTTCTTGAAGAAATTGAATGGGAGGATAATAATGGCAACAATCTATCCCCACTTGAGCTTTCGTTCTTTTTTCTCTTCCTTCCTTCCTTGCTTCAACCAGCCGGACGCCAATGTGTCGGAGCGAACTGACCGACTGAAGTAGACCGTAAAGGCCCTTAAGGGAATTTCGTGTCACACGGCAAATGTAGAACGATTGCTAGGTCGCCCGTCCACCGGATGCCGGTGTATGGAAGCCATTGCAACGAAAGCCCTCCCCGGGTTTGGAAGAAGTTGCTTGTTGTTTTCCTTTCCACCGCGTGACTTATGACCGGTTCCCGGGGCGGGCTGTAAAGTGCGGAAAGTTCCGATTCAGAATCACCATCCAGAATGTTGAAAAGAAAGGACAAAAAATACGAACGCAGTAAGCTTTTGAATCAGAAGAAATAACATCCACTAAGGAGCAGCAGCACATTCTCTGCGGAGACCGGACAGAACGAGAGATAAACTTTAAAATGGAATTTATTATTGTTCGCAAAGGGGGCTTTGTGTGGAATCGCAGGTCAAACGGCCAACAGCTACCCGGAACTCATTACTGCTATCGGCTGCAGATGGTTCATTCGTACTACTGCATCCTTTATTCTTGGTAGAAATGTGTTTTTTTTTCTGCTATAGTTCTTCCTATTGTGTTCCAGTATGTACGGTGCGAAAACTAAACCACTTCCAATGATGCACCTTTTGCACCGTGCTCCATTAATATTATAAGTATGAATGCACAGTGCAGAACAACTAATCGGATGTAAAAAGAGATTAGTTAAAATATGCTCACAACCTTCTTTGAAAATGAACGCTTCACAGCTTGCAATAGGATTGGTGCGAAATGTATAAACACTCATGAGTTGTTTTACTTTATTACCGTTCACGGTGTGCAATATAGTTTCACTCTTATTATACAAAGAGTATTAAAAATGCGTACCATTTTCGTTGCCTTTTTTACACGTCCTAATGAAAAAGTTGGGACACGTTTTATTAACTCCAACACCACGACGGAATTGAAAAGTTATTTGAGTGGCTTATAATTCATCACGGAATTTTCCTCGCAACAGCGCCAAACACACGTGATGCTACTTAGCAGATAAAAGCGCGATGCAAAAAGTTCGGCCACACGGAAAATGTATGTAATGTTCTTTTGTTGTTTTTTTGTGCTGCTCATATTAAATCTACATTTGTAGATTACTCATTACTTTACCGACACCCCAATGGAAGGAAGCTTAAAAATTAAATGTAGCTAAATAAGTACTTTTCCAACACATAGAAAGCTTGTTAATTACATTTTAATGCACCACCTCAACCCGATGGGAGTATGTGATGATTTAAACTAGAAATCTGAAATTTTAAGCCAGCTCAAAAATTCTAGCAGTGGGGCCTATGATTCCTTAAACTAGTTTTTTTATAGGCGTTTTGACGTTTGGCGGCTAACCCGCTGCTAGTTTGCCATACAAACTGGCGAGCCAAATCAGCCTATGAATTTCTTATAAGAATCTTTTCCTAATGCCAGTTTCGATCAGCTACTCGACAAATGTCAAAACAACACATTTTTCTAGCAGCTCTGACGCAGGTCAGACCATATTTGCAAGATTTTATTTATTCGAATTAAATATTTAATGAACGTTCGTTGAAATGTTTATTTAATTTCTTCTTCTTCTCTGGCTCTACAACCTCAAGAGGTCTTGGCCTGCCATTTCTGGCTTCCGTGACTTGAATGTACCCGCAACAGGATAGTCAGTCCTGCGTACGGGGGAACGGCCCGAATGGGATTCGAACCTCGGTCCTGTCCGTTCGAAGACCGGCGCCTCAGTCTCCTCGGCTACCGAACCGCCCAAATTTAATTTAATTAAATTTAGGTTGAAAAAATAATATTTGAGTTCAACAATGTTTTCATCGAAAATCATCAAGAATAAACTGGGTTTTGGCGATTTACCGCAACATCAAATCAACAGTTTCGAGCAGATCCAAACAAATCTGTCAACATGATGCAACCCGGTTTCCAATATTCCATTGATATTTGCTCGATTGTTTGACAGACACCGTCTTAGTAGAAAAGTTTTCTAACTTTTTGTAATATAGGTCCCAGTTTCAGAAAAGCGGATGGAAAACAGGTTTGGCCATCCAGAACATTTGGCTGTTGACATTTATTGACATTTGACACCTAAGCCAGAGAAAGGTGAAGCATCAGATAGAATAAACATTATTGGATGGCAAGTTTGTAAAATGCAATGTCGTCTACTTGGTAATTCGTTGAACTTGGTGATTTTTGCTATGGAGAAAAATAACACGCATAGAATTTATCAACACTTCGTAATTCTTACACAGAATAATTGGGAATATAACAAAACTTTTAAAGCAAGAAGGTTGTGTTCACAAATTGGAATCTGCGAGAAGCATACAGCATTCCTAGAGATTCAAATTCCGGAACGTTTGATAGATAAAGTTCTTTAAAAAACGACCTGATTAGTGGAACTTCATGAATACTTCATGAATCATGCATTATCGCAATACAATCGTCTCACAAGGCCCACAACGTGAACGTTTTTTGATGTGAAATCACGTGACGTTGAAATTACCAGTTCTTGGATGAAATAACCTTCTAGGAGTTGATTGAGATGATCAAGGAGAATTCGCAGAAAGAACTGAAGGCGAACTCTTCAAACTTCTTAATAAGAATAGTTTATTTGGCTTATATTTTGACCACTTAATCGAAAAAATGTAAAAAATTTTACTCGAATTGCTACTACTGCCAGTTTGTATGGAGAGTAAGAAGCTCTTCGCACACTAAACGTCAATTCACATACAAACAAACTGTCTTGGATTCATCATAGGGAGAGGTCACACGGAGGACCGGAGATTCCCATGGGACGTTTGTTTTGGCCTGAAATGTTACGCACACTATGATAAAAACGGTCCTGGTTCTTCCATAAAGCACCGGCAGTACGAATGCAATAGCTATGCAACCTATTCGCACTAACCTACGGAAGAAGTTCGAGCGCAAAACGGAGCCAAAATAAAAAATGGCGCCTCGATTTCTGACGCGAAAATA
>KI423785.1:3433-18645 GCA_000473375.1 Anopheles culicifacies | reverse complement strand
TTTCCCTTTTTGCTATTCAGGGTCGTTTTTCTCTCCATTCAATGGAAACCTCTTTGGACGCGGTAGGTCAAATGGGGCGTAGATAGTTTCGGCGAGAAGCCGCTCATCAGCTGCAGTTCAACCATTTCCTCCCCCTTGCCCCTTCTCCCCTTACCCTGTGGCCCTTGCGTTCCCGTTGGAAGGGGATGCTGGTTGTCCCGCTTCCTTTGAGAAATGGGCAAAGTTTTCGATTTATGAAATATTTCTATGAAAATTACTGTGCATATTAGAAATGTCAGAGAAACACCCAGGAAGATGCATGCCCTGCGATGCTCATCGAGATGTTCATAGACACATACATACAACTCCCTAACAACGGTTTGCAGTAGAACCCGACACCGTACCCTGTCTGGCGGTGGAGTTGTTGTAAAAGTTTTGTAGTACGTTCTTGCGTATCGGAGACGATGCACAAGGGAAGTGACACAAGTTCTAACGAGCTACGAGAAAACATCCATTTCAAAAGGCTTTCCATCTACGGACGATGGTTCGATAATGGCGTTGGTTGATTTGCAGTCTGATGGAAGATTTGTAGTGGAAGTGCGATCGTTTGTATACCTGAGCGTGTTGCATAATGTTGGCTAATGGTGCTGTACAGAATCGTTTCTGCTGTGCATACATATCAGCAGCGTACAAGAGACTTAAAAGGCAAGAAAATTGTATTGGTAGCACTTTTACCTCCATCATTATTTACTTTTATGAAAATAATTTTACAATAGCTTAAGCATCCATGAATTTCGAGGTTTATCGGATTAATTGTTATTAAATTTAATCTTACCCTACTGACTTGTTGCATTCGAAGTTGTATTTGACATATAAACTTGAGTAAAAATTTGCTTTATACTAGAAAAAAATGGTATATATTCTTCATTTCAGGAATTTAATTATTTATTGCAGATAATAAAGAATTTTTACCTAATCCAGGGGTCACGATCCAGGGTTGTATTTTTCCATTTATAGGCACATCTAATCTTCGCTCTGGATAGATTTCACTTCATATAACCATCGATTTTAACCGCTGTTGACCTCTACGTATTATGCCAAACGGGTAACTCACGAGTACCTTCTTGGTGGGACATGAATCCGGAATCATCAGTATAAGCTACAGCGAATAGATCTAAATGTCCAGTAGAGAATTACTGGACGCATCATATCACATGTTGCTGGATTCTTCTGCATCTCAGGAGTTTGTGGAACTCATTTCAAACAAAGTTTCCCTGAATAATGCGACTGAACAATTTCACTGGTTACATTTTTGTTCGAAGTTGAAATTATTCTAAGATAATAAAACGCCTCTATCATTTTGATATTGTCGCCGTCATGCAATATTTCGAGACAATCAGTCGATTAGGCAATTTTGAACAAGGTAGTACAACTCCTTGCCTAATACATCGGTGAGATCCAAACGATTCTTACAACATATGCGACACACGAACCTTGCATTACACACTGTTCATTGTGGCTCTCAGCAGTTGTACAGCAGCTTTGCAGCTCTATGGGATCTGGTGCTCTCGCTATTTCTGGTGCATCTACCGTAGATTGTAGATTCGGTCGGTGGAGAATGTCCTTTCAACAAACTCAGCATGACAGTTTTCTAAGAAATTCGTAACAAGTCAGGCAAGCCTTTAGGACAGGATCTGATGGACAGCATTCTGAACTGTGATGATTCAAAAACGGAGCACAGTCCAGCCTGATGTCCTTTGTATTTCGAAACATGTACTCCTTTCCGCTTCTCTGCTAACAATCAATATCTGTAAGTTGATTGAGTTGATGTTGAAAAGTGTAATAAAGAGAGGAGATAGCCAATGAGATAATTGTATGGATTGAATATGTTAAAACCTTCATAGTCAGTTTTAAGAATTTTGGTTCAAAAGATCACGATTGTAGTATGCCAAACGATTTTTCAAACCAATTGAAGTGTGTGGTATAAAAATAGACGAGGAAGTATGCATCTGAATTTCAAATTCTGCAGCATATTCTCGATTGAGTTTTTCTCGTTTCTATGCTAGTTTTTTTTAGCAAAAAGCAAACCTATAATCGAAGGAGTACTGTTACAGTGCGAACAAATTCGAAAAGCGAGTTCCGTTGCCGTGAAGTTGACCAGGCAAAGATCGGATAACTCCGGAGACCCTCACGCTGGACTACTTTTGTCTTTAGACCAATATAGGCTGGACGTCAGACTTTCTTCTGGATTAACCGGAATTATTTCGTTCCGGTGAGTCGTAAAGAAACAGCAAATCAGTAGGGTCAGGCGTTGTTTCTAGTTTCCAAGGACTAGTTCCTAACGGTGGACTTTGTTTCTCTGACCAGTGTCAGTGATTCTGAGTGCCAACCCAAGTTGACTTAACGAAGTTGAGGTTTGGATTACAAGTAAGTGTATTAACAAAGCTTCTGTTGTTTCTATACGAGCAATTGGATCTATGATAATTAAAATGAGAAAGCTTATATCTTAAGACGGTATCTGTGAAATAATCGAGCAAATATAGATTTGAAAGCAGGTTACATCTTGTCGAAAGATTTGTTTGGATCTGCTAAAACAGTCGAACTTGTGTTATGGTAAATGGCCAATAGAAAGTAAATTCTTGGTGATTTTCGATAACAGTATAATGTTAAATTCAAATATATTGTTTTCTAAATTGAATAATAAATGCAGCAAAAGTGGAAGATATCAATGTTGGTGAGAGTTTGCTAGAATCACGTCGCGATGATGTTGATCTATGCGCTGGTACTAGTCAAAACGAAGCACTTGCACAATGGGTTATTCCATTTCCAACTTGTAGTTTCATTGTAGTTCTTTGCTTAATG
Organism: Anopheles culicifacies; assembly: GCA_000473375.1. Taxonomy (NCBI): domain Eukaryota; kingdom Metazoa; phylum Arthropoda; class Insecta; order Diptera; family Culicidae; genus Anopheles; species Anopheles culicifacies. The sequence continues at coordinate 15,804 of KI423785.1, read as the reverse complement.
TATTGTTGTTCACACATGTGCATTCCAAATTCTGACTCTCTAGTAATTATTCGTGCGTGTTGCGGGGTTTAAGTGTTACTCGTTTACGTCCCCTAACAGTGCCACTTGGACTTGAAGCCATACGCGATGTGGATCTGTTTATTTTAAATTTATTATTTTAAATTTATGCCCATTATTGGTTTCACGCCTTAAGCTCGTTTGGTTGTTGTCACCAGCGGAGCCGATTCCTAGCTGTAATGACAATTCCCCAAATTTCGGTATGAATGGTTTGTTTGTTCTGTCGTTGGACATTAATTGAGGCGACGCAAAGAATATACATTCCAAATGTACATATCAACAAATGGTTATTTTGGAAACTTTTTCTTGTTCCCTAATTTCTTAATTTCGCACGCCTTTGCGGCATGCGGTGCTTCCTAGAACCATGAATGTACTAAATAATTGCTTGCTTATTTTTTTATATTATTAAAGCATAATGTAAGTGTAAGGATATGTTCAATGTATTGAATCGCAAGGGACACATGATTAAAGTAAAATGAAATAAATACATAACTTCGCGAATTATCACAGAACCGGCCTTGGTTAGTTTGTTCAGCAATGAGTAACCACAACAGTAGCAGCTAGCGAAAGGCTCGTACAGTCACAGTGGACAACATTCTGCGGAAAATGACATAGCATAAAACACGGAAAGAGAGCGAGAGGGCAAACATAAAAAAACGTATCAGACACAATGAAGCATCTTCCAACGCTTAAGAAGATTCCTTTTTCCTAAGCACGACGCGAAAGGAAAAAAAAAAAGAATTGATGCCCCGGTCAATATTTACGACCAACCATTAACGCTGAATTTATCATTGATCATTCGCACTTTGCTGAAAGCATTGGCTAACCGGTCGACTGGTTTAATATTCTCGCCTTCTGCTTAAGCGTCCTTTCGGTGCCTGTTTGGTCGCTGTCTCGATTTAGCTTCATCACCGGGACCATCGTTCATGGCGCGTTGTATCGTTTAAGCAGCCCCAACCATCGTCCCCCCTCGTGCGAACGATGTGCTCGATGCAATATTCGATTTTTATTTGACATTTCTTTTATGAAGGAAATTGCCAATAAATGTGTATATATTTTAATAACTAATATCGCTATCATAAAACGTATATTTTACTTCAATAAAATATTTATGCCCACGCGGAGGCACGGTCCACACGCTGTCAGAGTCCAGGGAGTGTTTAATCATGCTTTTTTTCGTTTCTTTTTTCCATAGCACTGCGTGCGTTTGTTGGTGAGTGGTTCTCTTAGCTTATCATTCATTTTCAGCCATCCGAAAAGAAGATAAACGTGGTCTACCCACTGGCTGCGAGTCTTGTTTCAGATTCGATTCATAACATGAACGACGCCTCTCCATTTTCTCGTTGTTGGTGTATGTTTTCGTTGTGTTGTGGAAATTTTCCCAACGACATTAGTTGGGTGGTGACCGATGGGACACCACTGTCCATGGCTTCATTTTTTTCCTGCACTGTCAGACGTTTAGTGTTGAAATTGTTATGCATTGGTGTCGGAGCGGGGAAAAGTGTGATAAATTCGTAGCACGACGACACGAATTTTCACATTCATAGTGTGTGTTGGGCGTTATTTTCCATCCACACCAATCGAATAGTGTTCGTGAATAGGGATGTCGATTGCACAGAATCGGACTCGGCAAACGTTTTTCTCCAGCACACACACACACACACGAACCGCTTCCAATCAAAGGGGGCCTCATGTAGTTAACTATAAATTTTCCACGATAATGGGTTTTTCCACGGAATGCCGCTGAAAAGGACCGAGCAGCAATATTCTGAGAAAAAGGAAACACACCAGACAGTTGTTTAGTTGGGTCCTCCGTCGAACAAAAAAGAAAGGACCAGACGGGGTCGAATGCCTTTTTTGTGTGCTAGCTTCTTTCTTCGCTTTCGCTACCCAAATGAACCGATCGCTAGACGGGTGTTCTATTTTTGAACACAACCATCGGTACATTACCAATCGAAGAAATGCTAAGCGTAGGCCGTGCACTAACCGTGGGCTGCATATGTTGTGTAAGGAAGTTTTCCATTTCATTGTCCCGTTTCGATGGTAAACTCCGGAAGAAAGCTAGCCGTAATAAAAGGAATCCTATTTTGAAACATGTAGCCTACCGAGAGCGCCTGTAGCATGGGCGGGTGTGTTTGAGAATTTAAAAACCAAACTATCACTGACGTCACGTGTAAACTATCTTAATTGGGAATGGGGAAAATTGTTTTTTTTTTTTCGTGCGTTTGAGGAAACAATCGCGAGTAGCAAGAAAATGGTTAAAGTAAAATAGTTCTAACCGTAAAACTCACGCCCAATCCTTTCCAATAAGGAACATCACACTTTTGTACGCTTTACAACGTAATCCAACAGTTCCGCTTACGCTTTGCAACTTGGGTGGTCGTGGTTTTGAGGAAGTTTTTCGGTGAGTTTCACTCCCTGCGAAAACGGAGACAATGCTTGATTGATTCGGGCTGAAGTTTTTGGGCAGCTGCAGGCCTCCCCTAGCTCCAGATGTGCTTAAACCGACTGGAGAGCTTAGCGTTTGTGAAAAGCCCTGGTCTTCTCCGGTACACGCCGGTACGATTTTCCGAGTTCGTAAAGTGCTCATGCACAAAACTTTGCAAACGCTTGGCGGTTGGATTTCTATCCCAAGAGATCGAATGGTAGTGGGGAAGGCGCACGATTCTACTACTAAAGGGATCAGAGAGTGTCATCGCTGGCTCACGGCACCAAAACCAAAATCAAAACCAACGTGCATGCTAGTTGGGCGGTAAGATCGGAGAGCACGGTACGGTTTCTCACCTTAGCCGTGGTCTGGCGTGCAACTTTCCCGACCAAGAATGTTTCCGATTTTATCCAGTGCAAGGTTAGTGGATGAAATTGTCTTCTCCGACCTGGTTGGAAAAAGTTTTTTTTTCCTTTTTTGTTGTATTTGCACCAGCACGTCACCGATACTTACCGAAAGGATACGGCTTTTGTGGAATGCTGGCCGAACTTTATCGTTTTCCCCCCTTGACGATGTCATCGGGCGTGCATTTTCCCTCCCCAACTTTTCACCACACTAGTTGGTGCTTTGTGAACGGTTTTGTTTTCTTTCTCGCCTTTTTAGCAAAATAAAACAAAAAAACATAGTTTTGATCCTTCTTCTGCGTTGCTGATCTCTGGTTGTGGTGCGGAGGATGGACTCGGATTTTTTGTACCGTATCAAAAACAAAACCATCCAAACAAACATCCGTCGAATTGTGAGCGACCAGGTGAAGCGTTCATAATTGCGTTCTCCAGCACTCAATCTCGTGCTACCGTTGTTAAGCAAGACGCAAACCAGCGATGGGTTTGATTGGTTCATCGAATTCGCAACTCACCGCTCATTAGCACCAAAATCGGTTGTTGGAATGTGATCGGTGGTAATGTTATTATCGTTCTGCTATGCTTGACGGAAGAGATTACGCGTGGATGGTAGCTGACATGGAAAATGTGCTCGTTAGTGTGGAATTTGATCTGGTTTTCAGTTAAAGTTTTTCTTTTTACTCGTTGATTGCTAGTCATCGAAAATTTGGTTATTTTTCTTAAGTAAAGTACGGTAGCGGGGATGAAATAGTTGAATAAAGTACGGCTAATAAAGTTGGTAATAAAGTAGTGCAGTTCAATATCATTCGTATGTGAGTCAGCATGGTTGGCCTTACGTGGGTCATGGCAAAATGCTTTCGTGCATAGTTTTTGAAGTTTTCTAGATTTATTAATTTTTCATTTCGTCGGGAAACAGCATAGCAAACCTGGTAGTCTTTTTCTTTTAAGCCTTGAGTCTTATTTTTAATTGGGGTTATGAACTAGCAATATTGTATTTTATAGTTTTAACAATGTGTATCCAAAATTGTAGTAAATGAAAGATTCTAAAAGTTTTTCATATTAACTGCAGCACGCTTTAAAGCTATTTCTACATTTCAGTGCTAATAATATCCCCATGTTTATGGTTAAATTTCAGATTTCATTGGAGTGTATAGCAACTTCACAATAAATTGATCTAGTATTAATGAAAAAATGAAATGCAAACCTTCATCACGATTCAATTCGACAGTTATAATCAATACACCAATTTAAGAAAAGTTGAAAAAATGTTGAGGGACTTTGAATAATTAGACGTTATTCCTTTTTTGGGAAAACATTTATAATGGCGTATGATTATGCACCATACTTTTTCAATGCATGCAAATTTCGACTGAAATAAAAGAATTCGATAATAATTCGACAAACACTTTGGAATTAATGACAAGATACATTTCCACATGAAATTTAAACAATAATAATTTGATTTAATAAAATCTACAAACACAGTTCTTTCACAGTCTTACGAGAAGTGTTCATATTCAAGCTAGTCTAGCTTTTACTCATCGTTAGACAATAAAGCATCATGTTTAAAGCAACAAAATTACGAAATAACTCAAACATGCATAACAAAGTAAACTTCAACACCAATCAAAACTAAAAACAGTTATCAACGCCTTGAAAAAAATAAAACTACTGCAGTATTCTCTATCAAATTTTTTATATTTCACACACATTTCTAGAAAATATGTTTATTTATTGAAATTCTAGAAATTTTCAACCTATTTACAACAATTTGCTTAAATATCGGCAAATGAGCTTGAAAAATCATTTGTTAAGAAGATATTTTATTTGCCTGCTCAAAACGAACAATTTTATCTTTATCGATAACACAGTGTAAAGTACTGTGCACCTCCATTTGGCATTGAAGTCAAGTACTGGGCGCCTCCATTGTGTAGGAATTATATTTTTTAATTCACAAAATTATGTTTGTGAAAATAACGATATATTGAGACATATAGCACGTTTGAGGAAATGGTTTAATTTTTCTGCAAGTTTGTAAAACGCTTGCCACAAACCTGGTGTAGAACAATTTACGCCAGTGTAAATTACTAGGCGACTCCATATGGTAGCGAAGTAAAGTACTAGGCGTCTCCATTGTGATGCATTTTTTGAATTAATGTTTTTTTTATGTTTAAAAAATTTTCTTTATTTTTAGTTGTTCATCTGTTCAAAATTGAATAAATTTTTTATTTAATGCAATAATTGAATGAAAGGGCTAAGCAGACAACAGATTTTATGCAAGCCGTAGTGTTTTGTAAATGCATCTTCTGTACTCTTCCAAATATTGTAGATATTGTGAGTGTTTGTATGAAGAGTTTTGGTATGTAAATTGCCAAAATGGATGAAATTGCGATGTGCATAAAGATAAGCTTTAAAATTTCCCACTAGATGTTATATTGTCCCCTGGAATATTTACGCGTCAAGAATCTCGACACTTCAATATCTTCCGTGGAACAGTGCGATTAGGTTGCATAGCATTTATACTGCTTGCGCTTAATCCAAAGGCTGACACCTTTTTATCATTGTTTGCGTAACATTTTATGCCAAAGCAAACGTTCCATGAGAGTTTGCGGTCCTCCGTGTGACTTTTACTTAATGATCTCTTTCAATAATGAAATGTGATCATAGTTTGTAATAATCATTAAATATTCCCTTATGCTCCTTCGAAATTTTATACATTGATGATATCTCCTTATTCTTATCTTTGAATTTCTATGAGCCTAGATCTCATAACCTACCACCGAGGTGAAGTTCTTAGTACTGATCGCTTCTACAATTAATATCCAATTCAACTACTAATCAATCGTCTTCATTTGTCACACTCGTTAGCTACCCATTTGGAACCATAAATTCATTATATGATCCAGTTTATGCATGTTCTATTCGTCAATGTATCTTACAATAGTTCAATGTAGACAAAATAGACTCCTATTTACATCACTTTTCATGTCAGGAAAATGCCATCGTGCATTTGAAATCATATATAGATACGTTATTCAAATTCTATTCTTTTGTTTTAACAGTTTTTTTTGTCAATAACTAATACTTCTACTGATACTACGAAATAGTCAACAAAAATATTACACTAATTTCTGATAACATTACCTTTTTTAAATTTAGAACAATAAATGCGTACACTAACGGGGTAGTTATGATGGTAACGTACATTAGTTGAAAACCCCCTTTTTGTTTAGCTTCACGACGTATGCCAATCTGTGTCAGCTACGAGCGTTAAGCGTGCTATTAATATGCTCGTTAAAGTGAAATGTTCCAAATGGAATGTATGCAGTGCTCGTGCGAATATTGGACGACTATCGTCACTTCGATCACAAAAAGCTATTTGCAACTTTATCAAAACCGGTCACGATGACGATGATTTTGAGGGAAAGGATAACCGGGCAGTGAAGGCCAGAGCGGCAAAGCGTAAACGGAAATACAAAGCTAGGGATCGATTGAAAATAACACCATCCGTCACAGGGAGGATGTGACAGTTTGCAAAACCCGCCACAGTCCTGTCAGGTTGAGCAGTTTGAGATGCGAACAACACCCCATCATATTGGGTGGTTCGTTTGCAGTATCGCGCGACCAATTAGTTACCCTTGAAACCGACCGAACGCTTCGGTTGACTGGATGATTTTAACGATGCAAACAAACGATACTTCTCGGCCGTGCTGGGACGCGAATGCGATTGCGAGCGATTGGTTTGGTGCACTTAATTACTTATGCAGTCGTCCGACGGTGGATCATTCCCAAATGAGCTCACAACGTGTGTCATCTCAATTGACAGCGTATTTATTTGAAGCAATTAGGCTTTTGTTTTGTGGAGTGGGTTACGGCAAGGGTGGCCTACATTTAGATCCACCCGCTGGTGCTGGTGAGAGATGCGCTTAATTAAGGCCGGTTTCGCAACTTCGCTAGGAATTGTATGTCAACTTCTCGCATAATGCAAAAACTAAAGAGACATTTGTTGCAGAGCCCACATCATAATCTTCTGCACAAAATAAATGACAAACGGTGGAACATAAATCACCGCAACGGTTAGATTCATGTGCTGCGAAACATTCACAATATCGTAAAGCATGCCCGTTCTGTTGCTGATTATGTTTGCATCCGACCGTAGGCAAGCGTTTTGATGTGTGCCGAAAACAAATTCACCGTGACAAGTTCGGTGGTACTTTTTTGAATGTTTAATTAAAAGCCGGCTGCCTCGCGCTGGGTGCGGGACGAACAGTACTCGCATATTAAAAACGACACGAGCGTGGTACACACAAAGTTTAAAGTTTGTCATGATCACGTTGGCGCGATGAGCTATCAGCAAATGCACCATTCCCCATGGCCAGCCCGAGCTGTGCGAAATGAATGTAATATCCCTTAATGTGCGTACGGTATGATTAATGTAGGAAATTTGAAAAGAGATGTTTATCGTGCTGTTAACATGGCTCGTTACGACCTCAAAACCTTCCCGGTGGAAGCGAGCGCAAATGCACCGCCATCCAAAACCACCCGGCACGGCAACGGCCACGGATGCTTAGAGTTGGTGATAGCACTCCAGTACAGTTTGCATAAGGTTGAAAAATGTAATGAAAATTTTGTCTGGCATCGTATGGCAGCTGGGTAACGCTGTTCACGTGCGCCACATCATCCTCCCCCCCTCATCACCCACCCAACATCAAACCCACACGCCGTATGAATAATGTAAACGAAACATACCGAAAAGCATGAATCAGCAAACAACCCCATCGAGCGGTGCGGATTTCGAGCTTTAAATTGGCCTGCCACTTTGTCGCCGGTAAAACCGAACCGTGGTACCGTCCAGGCTGCCCGAACTGCTCGTTAGCATTTTCGCATGAATATCATCGAGTTGTGGGTTTTAATCCGTTTACAGGAAAGTGAACGGGCCCAATTTTGTTACGGCACATCCCACACATCACGTCGCTAGCAACTGCCGTTGGGTTTTTGTGTGTGATTGTTGATTTTCAGCGCTGCCCGGGACTGGATGAGCCGTACCCGTCAATGTGCCGTCCCGCCTTACACATGAAGTCATCCGTAAACAAAAGGTTTACCATCGAATTTGCCGCACACATGTATTTGCTTCTAACTCTTTCTCTTCCTGTCTGTATCGCTTGTTAATCGATTTTCCAACTGTTTCGATACACCTATCTGATTGAAATGCGCCAGAAGGAGGGAGGGGGTGCAAAGTTGGAGGGGAAAGAATTCATAGTACAAATTCCGGAAATTCCACTCCGGAACGGTTTCCGATCGATCAGCCAGTCGACGGTGAAGCAACCGGTTGGGCCAGCAACAAGGATCAAACAACCACGCGTGGAACGCGTGTGTGACTATAGTGGAAGAAGAAGTATTCTCATACCCGGAGGCTGGTACAGCAGATCATCCGCACAATCCATTGCCAATGGGCTCACCGTTCGGGGGCATTTTCAAAGAAACGCGAGTTAGGAATGTCTTTTCAAAGTATTGGGAGCTGGGTTTTTGTGTGTTTGAAGTGTGCCTAGATTGGTACGGCAACAAGTGGAATGTGTTTTGGGCTAAAGTAGTGGCACAAGAGTGGTGAAGTTGAGAATATTTGTGGAACAAGAAAACAAATTGTATTGAATTCGACCAACGGAAGGATTTAGAAAAAAATTGTAGCAGGATTTAGAAAAAAAAAAACAATGCTTAAAGGTTCTTCGTAATTCACCAATAGTTTTGATATGATGATACTTGCGACTGAGCCATCGTTACATTATAAACTAAACTTGCCGAACAATAAAATAATCTCAACTTAATGAAACACACAGTTAAATCCTCGCAGTATGTGAAATGAATAGTATAATCACTTAATTAATTATAGTCACAACTTAATGATCAATATTTGTGAATTGTGTCTTGTTACTTCAGGAAAAAAGGCGATGATTTGTGGATCTGGAGTTCCGTGATGACAATTAAAAAAATATTTTATTTATAGAAGGAATTCCAAAAATCGTACAAAAACATTAAAATTGAAGCTGTGAAAGATGGTGGGTATGGAAATGATACATATAGCTTTTGTTACGTTTTATTGTGGATTATGTTTTTCTTCGTTTTAAAAACTATAAGACCGAAAAGATAAGATAGAAAGCGGAATAAAAAATACATAGTTTATAGAATACAGAATAGAATACAAACAGTTAAAAATCTTTTGAAGCACAGGCTAAAGAAGGTAGCAATCCTCTCAATTCCAATTGGAAGTGACATATTCCTCATATTTTTATTTCAAATTCAGTTTATATAAGTTTACTCTTTGTGAACACCATTTTGTATCAAAAACATTCTCACCACGATGGATATGGAATGCCATGTTGTTGATGTGAAATCCGTTATATTCAGTTTGCTCGTTTTCCAATATGTTTTTGTATTTATTAATCCGAGTCCTATCTATTCGTGTGAGTAAAATACTTATTTTGGTTGAGAACAGGTGCCGCATTAAGTTCGTTCATTTAGTGTTGATTCTTAGGAGAGTAGACAGCAAACATTTCCGACATTCTTCGTTTATTCCTCAAATTACCGATATAATCTTTGGCTTCATTTGAGTCTAAGGATGATAGAAAACAGACTTCATTTCATAACCGGTGGTCACCGCTTCAAGAAACATCTTGATTCTAGTCAAACAATTGTTTTGAAACTGAATTTTCAATGTTTTACGTTTCACGTGACATCTTTTAATTGAAAAGAAACCATTTGAGAAGCAATTTAAACGGAACGCTAGGGCACATTTGTGTTAGAGATCAGTACAACTGTTACAATAATAATTTTTAACGAAACACTCAATAGACCTATGCATGTTTTATAAGAAAATAATCTAGCTTTGGAAACTAGTGGCTTTCCTCTTCAATTTCAAGAATGATTTATTTTATCTACGTCTTATTTATTTAAATACCTTTCACATTATCCTTTCATTCATGCGAGCTTCAGTGTTCTCGAGTATGTTTACGCGAACTGACGAGTTATTATTATTTTTATTTTTGTGTTTTTGTAATGACGTCTAGGCCGTATATCTTATTAACTAATAAAAACTAATATAGTAATTGGAAAAAAACAATATATTGCAAACTCGCGTTAAATTCATATATTGCGGTTAATGCAGTTGCTGCAGTTAGGGACATTTCCTTCTCCTTTTTTTGAACACCTATTCTCAGATTGACTTGGTTGTATGTTGATGCCATATGTTAATGTATTTTTGGGAGGTAGGAGTTAATTGTTTACAATTCATCCATTCGTCGATTGAGTGCTTCTTAAACATTCTTTTTTCCATTTAATTATTTTCTTACTAATCCTGTATAGTCATTAAGGGGCGACCATCATCAAAAACAATTTATTAAAAGAATTGTTTGATAACTTTTAACTACCGGATAGTTCACTGTCAACAAGATCACACAGCACAAGATCGTCGGACGTTCGCTGCCCAGTTTTCCATAATCGGATAGTTAGGGATAGTTTAATAGCGAAGATAAACATTAAACAAAAGTTTTCCCGGGATTTTCGTATTTGCGATTGGAACACACATTATCACTTATTTGACAATTTGTTTTATGAAACTTACAATAAAGTAACGGTAATATTTCGATGAGCATAGAATAACATCAATAAAACAGGATTTTTGTACACGAGATCACTTTTAATATTTTTGGACATTAATTATTCCTAGAGGTATTATTGTCGGGTTTCCGTCTTCGAACGGGTCAGGAATCCCATTCGGGCTGTTCCCCCGTACGCAGGTCTATTACAGGTACACTCAAGCATTGAATGCCAGAAACGGCAGTGTGGCGACTACCACAAATTACAACGCGTGGTCTTCCGAAAATACTCCTTGAATTTATTTTTTACACACAAAGATTTGTATAACCTCGTACCTTCCGCGTTGGCTTCGTCGTTAGGAAAGAAAGCCTTTTCCTACTTGCTACATGTCCTGACCAATCTCTTACACGTGTCCTACGAACTTCGTTTATATTATTCGCTTCTCTTCTGAAGCTTCTCCTCTATACGGTTAGATCGAGTTCTTAAACGTTCTACCCGATACTTCCCGCGGCTAGCTTTGTTCGCAACAGGCAGGCTAAGACCTGAAGAGGTTGTAGATCCAAAGAAAGCAAAATAAAAAAGGTAATTGTCAAGTACCCAAAAATCTTATTTTAGTGCATGATATTCATTCCAATTCGTTTATTGGATGATCCTTCATTGATTTGTGCTTTTTTCCTCATGCGTACGAAACAAATCGTATGATAAATTATTGTTATGGAGAAAGCTGTTATTAAAAGGTAGCTCAATCTGTCAAAACGCTAAATATTGAGTACAAGAGACCGTTTTTTTTTTGTAATTCTAATGATAATTGAATAATAATACTTGAGTAACCCTCTACAATAGCTATCCACTAGCAATTATCCGTGATAGTGGTCAACTGATTAGTCACTGATTTGTTCTGGTTTGCTGTCCAATTATCCACCGATGATGACAGCGCTGATACTGCAATTTGCCTTGTTGTTTTTAATTCATTTCTCTTTACGGATTAATGTTATTTAAGTAATATCTTCGGGTAGATGTTACAAAATTGTATTTTTATGATTTACTTATAGGCCATACAGCTTCATTGTCAATAAAAATTAAATGTAAACGCAATAAAATGGCTCAATTTGGTTTAAATATATTACTCACCAATCAACTGGTTTGTTTATAGCAGCAATGATTTACATGTCTAAAGGAATACACACCAAAGCTTTATCCCACCTCGGCAAACGGTAGGCTGCATCGCCATCATTATAAACCTTTCCAGATCATCATGATCATCATACAGCGAAGCAGACATTTATCTTCCCATCCTTTCGCGTTGGCGTCCTCGTTTGGGCATATTTAACGCAGCTGTCCAAGTCCACCTTCATAACGAACGGGTGTTGTCGTTCCAAATTTCATTTCAGCTATCAGCTATTTCATTTCCAGCCACAACACGAATTCATAATCGCAAGACACATTAAGCCATTTGTCACAAAAACTGGAGCGGCTTCCGGCTGTCAGCTGACAGGCAGTCCTAGGTCCCTAGGTTTCGGCGATGGCGCAGGAACGAGCCAAAGGGGTACTACATTTCTGAACAAATCGACTGTGACGAGAGCATTCGACGTGAGGTCTGCGATGGTTTCGGCTAAAAGAATAGCAACCTCACGGTCGCCTATCATCATCATCATCATCATTATCTTCATCATCAGTCGTGCAGGCTGCATGGGCTCTCGATACAATCTGTCAGCTACGCAAAACACTGTCAGCTACGGTACGATTTTCCGTACCGCATTTTTGTCGTCATAAGGTCGCTTCGGTCGCAATGCTCTGTACCGTGTTCGGTTTCGCAGCTCCGTGGCGCATTAGCATACATTTGAGCCTGACGTTTATGATAGACAGATTTCGCATTTCGTCAAACTTTGACAGCA
>KI423784.1:31087-41118 GCA_000473375.1 Anopheles culicifacies | reverse complement strand
GATGGAGACGCCCGGTCCTTTGTACTGAACCGTGATTTGTGCGCGTAGGAATCGCTTCCAGCGCTAATGTACATCGGCAAATAGATCATTTAAATTAATTACTCTTAATGGAAGCAATGGAATTAATTACACAATTGACAGTCATTTAGGCGTGACGAACCATAAGAACTGCAGTATTTAAATATTGATTTCAAAGAAGCAGTACACTTTATTGTTTTTGATTTTTTTTAAATTTTGATTTTATTTTAATCTTATATTCGCAAAAGATTTCACGAACAGTATTATCCAAAACGTCTTAAAGATTTCAATCATTTTGAAGGAGGTCTTCCCTTGTTTCATTTCCAAATAAAATAACATCGGCCATTATTTGAATAAATAAATTGTTGTTTGACATAACTTAAAATGCCACCAAACATCAGCAAACACCTTTCACATGCAATTTTTCGTGAGCAAATACATTCGGCGGCAAAAAAATAGCTATCAATCTGTTATCATTCAACCACGGCATGTCGATCATACATCACTGGTGGAACCGTTCCTATCATTCGCGTCAGTAGCTTTCGATTGACAAGCAGCGAGCGCTTCTGGCATTGCAAATTGTCGTGCAATCACCCTTACAGCATCCTTACTGTCACAGCAACTTAGCTGCTGCGGCCATGTCTCGTGCTGGTTCCGGTTTTGCACGATCGCTCACCCTTGGAAAGGTAATTTGAAATATTGTACCGAAACATAAAATACGACCCGGCGTCATCGTAATAATCGAACGCAAGAAGCAGAAACGGAATTTCGGTACCGTTTAATCTTCGAACTTTATCCCCAGGAGGCAAATAGCGAAAGTAAATATTAATAACAACAACAACAAAAATGGCGACATCCGAGAAACCACTTTTCCAATTTCCTGTTGATCCTGAGCATGTTGCCATTCGTTTCTCGTGCATCGTTTGTCCCTCCACCCAGAGCTGGGCAGGGAGCTCGCTTGCTTGGAAATGTTACCACTCACACACACACACATATCGGTGGCTGAAAGACAGCATTCACGTCGAACGTTCGTCACTGTATTTGGCAGCACCGTCAGATACCTCACCCCCATGTGCTTCGTTCGGGCGCGACAGTATCGTCCGAGTCTGGGTGAATGATGCTTTCATCTTTCCTACATTAATTCATCGGATGTAGACGCAAGCAAATAAAAGCAATTTAATGGCACTTTGTTCTCCATGTCGGTGCTAAAACCTTCCCCAGTGCTTACGCACCACAGAACAGTGGCTCACCACGGTGTCCTTCCATGGCAAAAGCTGCCCACTTCAACAGTGGGAAATAGGGAATGTGTCGTCTTTTGGGGGGATTCACCGTACTGGATACAGGTGGTGGTGGTCAGGAAACCTGAGCGAGCTTTGTTGACCATCTCAAACCGAGACAGGACCGTCATCCCAGATCTATCTTCATTAGGCGCTACACACATGCTTTTTGTGCGCGCACAATCATATTACGCTCTCTAACGCCCACCAGCATAATGTTGGCAATGTGGCGCTCCTTCACCCAAACACCTCAAACGTTCATCCATTTCCAAAAAAATGACGGGCTTCGTAGAAAGCGCCAAATTAAGAGAAATGCTCCAAAAACCATCATCAAACCGAGCTAAACTTTTTCCCAAACCTATTCCACTGAAGTCAGCCAACGCGTATGTGTCAACTGATTTGTGGTAACGATTGGTGGACATACTCCCAACTAACTATGGCGCTGCCAGGGCTACATTTCAACTAGAAAAACGACTTCATCGTCCACTACCTCTTGCAAGTGCTTTGAACTTGGCAGCAAAATAAATATTCACCAGCAACAGTTTGCCAGCGTTCGATCGGACTTGCACTCGGAATCACTTTCTGCGCCTCACACCCGGTACGTAGAAAAGGTACCGAAGCAGTGTGAAAAACCACTGGGAAAAAGGCATTTGGTTCGCCGCGTGAACTGCTATTCACCCATGGGTTTATCCATTTCCTTGCTTGTTTTTTGCTTTTGTTTAGCAAGTGGCTTATGTGGAAAGGCAATAACAAGACACGCTAAGCACCAGAAGTGGGGAAGCACAAAAAAACAATGCCATGCGGGGGACCCACGTCCAATGTTGGATTGCCTGCACGGCAAGCCAGCTCTCCAGCCGAGACCATCAAATCTACCGTATCCCTTAGAAACCCCCATTTGGCAATGGGGACGTATCGCCTGTGTCGAGCACCGTGATTTCTTCCTTCCCTTACGTTCCCCAGTGGATTGGAACAAGGGACAACGTTGGTGGTTGGTGGTTGGGGGTGGGTGGTTTGAAAAAAATAAAACTCCCTACAATAGCAGTGGCAAACAGCGGCCCTATACTTGATCGACCACCTGTTTGAGTTTGGATCTTTTTCGCTTCGTTTTGCTTGCTGTCTCGCTCCAACCAACCAAGCGTGCTAGCCTGGCCTCGGAAGCGTTCATAAGGAAACATGTACCACGAAAGAAAGCCATTGCGTCGGAAGAGTTCGAGTGGCAGATCGTTACCAGGAGTGCGAATAAAGTGCTACCCATTTGTATACGGGGAAACATAAACTTGTTGACTATACTCATTCCCGTGGCCTTTGTGCGGTTGACAATCAACAACAATTTATACGAGAGAATGATTAAATTATCTTTGCTTTTAGCGACATCCCTTAGCATTACAGCGAACAAACAAAAAATCCGTACAATGTTTGGAGGAAAAAAAGGCGATTGAGAATTATTTCGATAAAAATACAACCAGTCGTTGAAGTTCTCCCTACTTACAACACAAAACTGCACAAGTACTAATAGAGATCAAGAGCTTAAAGTTTAATTCAAATTATCCGTCAGCTTCTTTTAATCTACTGCCATTAATTTTATTAAGTCTCGTCCTTATCTTTAATATAAGTACAGATTGAACCATCTTTGCCTCGCACACTGCCTTACAAGAAAGGCAATTTGTGAGCAAACATCTCCCTCGAATAGCTCAAATATGTTTCATTTTTCTCAACAATAAACACACAATAACAAATATGTCAACCTTTCCGACGCGCGCCCATTTTGTCGAACAAAATTTTCCCGACCAGACATTGAGTTGGCAAAGGGGGGGGAGGGGGGTGGGGGACAAAGGGCAAAGGAAAATGCGCCTGCGAAAAATCAAACGTAAGAAAGCATTCTTCCAAAAAAAAAAGTGGAACTACCCAACCGGAATACCTACAACAATGGGGAAAGGGGAAAGGCACAGAGGGCTACTGAAAGCGCCCTGAGTATTCTGTACCTCCAACATCATCCAACAAGCGGCAAGAATTTTTGCATACCTGACCGAGAAAGAATGTGAAATTCTTCGAGATCCTCAGTGGTACAGCCAACTCCAAGACCAAGAGCTTGCTGGCTGCTTCTGTTGCTGTTGCCGCCCCAAAATGGCCATTCAAATCGAAACCTTTTCTTTTGTGTAAGCTTACTAGCAACGTAAGACTGTGGTAGCACGTCAACAGTCATGCATTTCAATCGTACCACAACAAAAAAAAAGATATAAAAGAGTATGGATAAAGATTGTAGAAACCCTAAGCTAATTAAAGATTTTATTTGACTTTATGTAAGTTCGGAGGAAAGCCGAAGATGAGAAATCTCTCGAGAAAATGATTTTGCTATCGAACTTCGGGACTTATTCCCGTAACTCTTATCAAATCTTTAGGACACTTAAGAAATACTTCAATCGAATTAGCCGCTTCGACCGAAGTCCAGTACAGTAGGGACCGTTGCGCATCAATCATAACATTCTTTCGTCGTCCATTACCTGGAAACGGGCGAACCCTTAGCATACGGAAACCCCTAACAAACCTAATAATCAAATTATTGTGTAACGGAGCGAAAATGGATCATGGATCATGGGATAGGGAGCGATAACCATGTTTTTCTACTTCCTTTTGGCGATAAACTGACACCGTCGTATGAATAAGCTTGGTTTGTTTCACTCAAACAAGCAGGATGCGGAAAAATGGCAGCCGCCTTCAGAGTTATCATTCTGAAGCTTTGGGTGATGGATTTCTGGAGAATTTCCTAACAAAAACCCAAAGCACGGATGTAACTTAATTTTGATCGCAAACCATTTTTACTTCCTGCTACTGGGTTTTCCTTTCCGGTTTTTAATTATATTTTCTGTTCAATCATTTTCATCTTAATTTCATACTCTCTTTTTATCTCTTTTCTTCTATTACAGGTAAGTGAGCGTAACATTCGTATCAACTCTAGTTACATAATTTCCGTCCTGTTTGGTAAGTTTGATTTGAATTGGCTAGCTGAATGTTTCGTATTGATTAGATATTTTTACAAAATGTTGCAACCTTCCTGAAATACGTTATCAAAACTATCGTTTCGAGGTAAGCTTCCACCTCCGTTACACAAACACATTGACTATTCACCTGATAATGTTCAATCGGATGGGGTTCGGGTTGACCTTCAAACAGCTAGCACAACCAATGCTTACCGATAGATGGAATGCCGGGCACTATTGGACCGATCCAGCCATCGGCCATGGTTATGCTATAACGTCAAACATCAAACATTTCGGTGCGCATGGATGGCTTTCTGATTTTACGCCTTTACCCCCTAGCTGCCGTTTTCGTTGCGGCACAAGGTTTTGTGTTGATTAAAACATAATGAAGCAACAAGTTGCACCTGTTCGACCACACACTCACCATGGGCAAAGGCTGTCCGTTTTTGTACGCAACAGATACTACACGATGCCTTTTGGGCGTACACTGGCGTAGCCTGTAGGCGTGGGCAGGACTGGGAACACGCGATGGGAAGAAAGGCACCGTCTGTTCCAAAAAGGGTTCTCCAACGGCTCATGCATGACCGAAAGCATCGAACACAAAACAGATCATAGAAGCATACCACATACGAACTCCTTGACGCTACGGACTATTACCTTGAGAGGCCATTCGCAGAACTTCTACTTAATAACCCTAGGCGGTGATGGTGAAGGATCGAACAAATTCTGCTAAAAATATACATACATGTGTATCGCTATTTCTGCTTCATCAACAGAGCAGTGTGCTGTTGCTGTGAGTGTCCCTTCAGTAAAGAGTATTATTTAACAAGAATGGAATTTAAGTAGGCACAAAAATAAAATCAAACTGCAAAGTCATTTGCCATCCAGTTAAATATAGCTAACCCTAATCACAAACAAACACATGTCACGCATAAAGTTTACGGGTTTTCGCAATCGCACATCGGAACGGCACCTATTTAAGCATTCTTGCCATTTGCTACGCTTACTGACAATTTGCCTTCAGAGTTACACCAAAAACAGATAACGTACGTCAGCAAACCCCAAAAACCTAGGCCCCAGCTTACGCCTAACTTTTTGGTGAGCTTTTTGCTCCGTTACAAGAGCATGATTCTCAATTGACAACAAAACCATTCCCACATCTCCCCACCGGTGTGAGCTCCACCGGATCACTAACGGACTACGAAGGTCTAAAACAGGTTGACACATTTACATTAGCCCGGGACCGGTTGGGACAGTGGTAACAAGATGCGTGCCAGCCAAATAAATTCATGCATGCTGATGAGACGTCAATGCTGCCGTGATCGGTACCGCATACATGATGAGATCTCATGATCATGCAACGATTCGAAGAACGTTTTAACCACGAGGAAATTCAAAAAAAGAGAATTTCTCAGAATTCTTTGAGTGCTGTGGCAGGATATTAACACAAGCAACGTTTAAATTATATCTCCATAGTGGAATGCCATGAAAATGCATCGACCACCTCAACAAAATTTCAAGGAGTGGTCCATTAATTACGTAACGCTTAGGGAGGTGGGGGGGTTTACTCTAGCGTTACGTTTTGTTACAGAGGGGAGGGGTGGGTCCAGTTTGTGTTACGTAACATAAATTAACCATATGCCATCAACCTGGGTGAGTATTGCGCTTTTCCTTCTTTATGTATTTGGAAGTCATACAAACTTGGGATTTATATAATGTCAGGACAAATATATTTTCGCCATTTTGTGCAGAAAAACAAATTGGAATATTTTTTTGGTTCAAATGTCCAAACAAACCAATTTAGGATAGGCATACATTGCGTGTGAGCTATTTTTTGAATTGAAAAGCTTATATCTTTTGATTTAATCGTTACAAGAATAGGTATTCTTTTTCTTGGCTTAACGACCTCCGAGGCCAGCCATTGAACGAGCTAATAGTCTTTTTGATTTCACTTTTTATTAGACTTACTAATCTCCAATTTAACAGTCATTAACAGTACATTTTTTGTCATTTATCTCATCTATTTTCCATCTGATTTTTAATGCTGTTAGTAAAGGAAAACGCAATCAAGTTCTACGTTTGTTCACGAACTATGTCATCCACATCATTGGTAACAATGATGCTGCGATTGACCTCGAAGCTCTACGTCATTCTTTGTGGTAAATGTTATTATTAATATTTGTAAACTGTCGTCCACTAGTTTAAGTTTTACTTGTCAATAAACGTGGTTTTATAAAAAAAAATCAATAAAATTGAGAATAATATTATAAAACTTTTACCATTTCAAATTAGTTTAATAAACGCATAGAAACTATTCTCTAGTTCTTTAAATTTGTCAAATTAAGACTTCCAGTTCGTGTCCCAAAATGCTTTATACTTGCAGCTTGGATTTTTTTTTTATAAATTTTTGTTGCGAAAAAAAATGAAATACGGGGTGAGGAGTTCGGTGTTGCGTTACGTAATATTTGAGGGGGGAGGGTGTCTTTCCCAACGTTACGTTTTGTTGTAATAGGGGGTAAGGGGTTAAAAAATGTCAACTTTAGCATTACGTAATAAATAGATGGCCCCCCAATCTAAATTCAAACCCATCAGATTTCTTCTGCTGCATTCAGTAGTACATCTAATGTATGCCACTAATTTACTTAAAACTACAATCCATAGAATTAAACCCCCGTTCTTCGGAAGCCAAAAAACCAATGGAAACTTGCACAATCATTACCACACAAACTTAACTGAATATTGTGAAACGACTTGCCCGTCCAAAAACAGCCACAGTTTTGAGTGCGCAAAAGGTTTTCAACCCTCCCGCAACGGGAAACCATCCAACCAAGTGTCCAAAAAACTTACCCAACGGTAGCTGGCAGCCAGTGGAAAATAGTTGATAAATTTAATTTAGCACTAACCTAACTTTTGAGTTTACCACCGCACTAAGTCGCTTACTTTGCCTCTCGCTTCGAACATAAAAAAAACGCGACGAACATCAGCGACACCAGCTGTTGCTGCTGTCGTAAGACGGAATGGATGACGACCGGACCCGGGGGTGGGCAGGATTGCATCCACCCCAAAACCGGTTGGTTGGCAAAAATACCACCGTACACCGTAAGAATAGTGAACTTGTGCTCTCCACCAGAGTTAAGTAACTCTCACCCATACCAATACCAGTCAACATACACACAGCACCGTATCCGGTAGTGTACCTAATGAAGATAAAAGTACAGTTTAATGAATTTAATTCTGTTTATTCGCTCGCCGTGTCTCCCGAAGAGATAATCCTTTTTGACTGTTTGGGCTAGTTTTTCCAAGCCCGGTTGTAAGCTTAGACGAAACGAGCGTACAAGAGATGTGCACTACAGAAGGAGCACGATCATTACCGTACTGGGGATTGGATGTGAAATATGAAACGTCTTCTGAAGGATGCATTCTGCATACTGAGCGACGTTAGCTAAAAGCTGTTTTCCTTGGCAGTTTGAGGTGAAAAGTTGCTATTGTTAAAAAATAAAAATAAACCCAGATTTAAAATATAGTTGGTATTTAATCAAAATTCTCAACCCCCGCACCACAATCTCTTCCACGTTGTAAATTGCATCTTCGGAAATCGATACTGCTGCAGGTATCCTCGTACCTTGGAATGCAAGTTAGTTTCCAAATAATATTATAACGGCGGTTCGGTTACCGGCGATGGTTTGGTAAAATATGGAATGCTAAGCACATTTTCTTTTCCCACCAGGATGCAATATTTCGAACTTTCAATACAACACAGCCACAGAGTGGGAGAAAGAAACAGGTATCTACCATCTATCTATTACCACGACGGATAACTTAACCCTATGATAAGTGTTGCGATGCTTCCTACCCTTTTTCGGGGACATGGAAAGTGTTGCATCCATCCGGCCAGTCTTACAAAACTCCCACTCCTCTGACGCATCCTCCACCCTCGTCAGTACGGAAACTTTTGCAAAAACCCAACCACCAGGTGAATTTGCAACAACGACCAAGGCAGACAGGCGTATTCGCCCTTCGCTTTATGGTTTGCTCTGCAACATCACCCGCCGTTATCTAACGGGAAATCGGCTCCCGCACGTACGGCGGATGGATGGAAATGAAACGGAAAGCATCGGGACCCGGTCGGTCGGTGGCGGGACAACGGAAACCCATCCTGCAAAACCGGGACACCGAAGGAAATCGTGACTTTTGGACGGTTTTGCTCCCCGAAATTCTCAGCTCACCCTGCAAACACCCTCCCCCACCCGGGGGGTTTGTGTGTGGCGCGCGGGAACTGTTTTTCGCACCACGTGGGTCTTTCGTAAAGTTTCGCTCCACTTGCAAGTGGAGTGGAGCACAGCCTTTTGGGGCGTGTAACGGAACTCGTGTGGAAAGAATGCTAGACGGAAATCTTCGCAGAGGATTCTGCCCGTAACGTGGCAGCTCGGACGTTTCTATTCAAAAGTTAAATCAACCCAAATGCCGGATGCCGCCGCCAAACAGTTAAAAAGTGCAATACTATTCGTGTGGAAATTTTGGGATGTGAAGATTTGTGTGTTTTCTTTTTCTCTTTCGTCAGTTAAACATTTATTGATGACGTTGATTTATGTTGGAATCTTTTACGTTTCGGGTTGGCATTGTTGCACAAAGAAATTCCAACATTCTTTTCGCAATGGGATAAATCCTCACCCTTTCCTAGCCAATCTAGCTACGGATAGCGCAACGGTAACTCATAATTACTGTTCAATGTACCGAGAAAAATCAAGTCCCAAATCCCCATTCCACTCCAGACACGTACAGACCTTCGTCGCGCCACCCCAGGGACCATTAATCATTCGAGAACGAATCAAATTTACATAATTTCTTCCCACAGGTCTCGTGTACCGAAGCTTTCGGGCAAATATTTGCCACCGTCTCCCGTTTTGCCAAGTTTGCCGAGCAAAAATCGCTCTGTCCAAAGCTGGCCTTAAAATCGTCTTTAAGCTGAAACTGATACTGACTTCTGACTAACCACCGGGATGTGTACACACGGCACGGCTCGAACGGGCGCCAAAAGAATAGCACCACACAGCAGTTTCGCTGATAATCGTTGCCTAAGCACCTTGGTGAGGTGCAAATCGTTGTCCTGGGAAATTTAAAACAATAAAAAACCGCTCCACCATAATGATGGGTCGTCCCCAATCCGCCCCTTTCCCCCGACAGCAATGCAGGGAAATCATTTCGCAGGGCGGTAAAATGCACTGATTTTCAACTGATTGACCCACGTGTCAAGTTCATCGGGGAGAAACCGTACGCAGTCGGCTGTTCGGTTCGCACTCGGCACCATATCGTCCCAACCCGGACCCACATCCCTTTCCCGTGCTGCTCCAACAAAACCACATCCTCCAACAAGTAGCATCCGAGATGGGAATCGGATCGGGCGCGCACAGTTTATGTAATCACAATTCACGGCACTCATGCTGCCGGTTTCGGCACTCAGCAACACTCGCAACCGGTTCGTACGACGACCGCCACTCAGCGCTTTCCAGTGAACTTCGGCCAACCTGCCAACCAGCCAGCCAGCCAGCCAGCTAGCCAGCCAAGGATTTTCACCGGCTGTGTTGGCAAAAAGCCAGTCACGTGAGAAGCCACTCACGGCAACACCACCGACGAACTGGGTGTGTTTGAGTGACCGCTGCTGGGAGCAACGTTGTGAGCGGCGAGCTCCGGGAACCTTTCCACCCACCATGCGTCGGCATTGGAACAAATGGCAAATTGTTGCATTCGCCTCCATATC
>AXCM01004644.1:0-21847 GCA_000473375.1 Anopheles culicifacies | reverse complement strand
CTCTCTCTCTCTCTCTCTCTCTATTTCCATTTGTTTGCCTTCTGCTTCACCTTGTTCGGTGGGCAGTGTGGCGGGTGTTAGGGTTTTAATCTGCGACTTAGCAAAGAGCCAACGGTTTGCCGGGCAAGAAGCCGCAGATTACCGAGGGCCGGCACGTTCGCACGCCTAGAGAGCACACAAAACAAACGCTACTGCTCGTATTTGCCTCACGTTTTCAAGCTTTCCAACACCTTCATGGCACCGCGGCTAAAAACGTCTGGTTGGGCCGGGATTTACGGGGAGCAGGCGCAAAAGGGTGGCGATTGTGATCGCGGGCCTGATGGTTTTGTGGCGATGTTTTGCTGCTCGAAATTTGATTTCTGCTTTATGTGCGAAGCGCCAAGGAAGAAAAAAAAACACACATTGGGTCGGCGACCTCTTACAATACGAACATGGAGATTTGTATTTGGTGGTTCAATTTACATTGGCACTCTTCCAACGATGGGAGCTCTGTTGGTCTATTTTAATTTTAATGGCAAATATTGGAAACAAAATACAATTACTTTACTCTACCATGAGCTTTTTACATTTAACTCTCATGCTTACATCACTAAACGAATTTTTAAAATTGTTACTCCTGAAAGTATGCAATTAATGTACCGCTTATCGGTTCTTACTAAATCTTACATATTTTAAAGGTTTTTAGTTTCCAAGGTCAATTAAAATACACTGAAACGGAGTTTAGAACATACAAAGATAAAAATTCCTACGTTCTTGAACCTTAAAAGCATACTTTCAGGCTGCTTAGCCAGCATACAATGAAAAGTATGGAGACATCTAATCCCAACATCGTCAACACTCATTGAAAGAATAACGAACTCATGTAAATTGTCAATAATTGTGAATTATTTGATTTATTTCTTCCATAATTGTCAAATATTTGTAAACGATACATCTTAAATAGCTCCATTGGTTCGTTGCGTTCCCTTTTTTCGATAGCGCCCTATCCACAGTTCACAAACAAATTGCACTCGCCGGTCAAATAATCGGCCGGCCAATCTCCACATCCAACAGTAGAGTATTTAGCTAACCTGCTGCCCAACGGGGCCACACGAAGACCGATGTATGGTTGGGCATTTTTCGGCGATGTTTGGCAAGTTACTGCAGTTATCTTTGCTAACCATTTTTCTTCCAGCGTGCATTAGCGTTGTGCGAAGGTGAATGGTGTTTGGGAATTGGCGTTCAGGAAGTGTCGAAATGAAAAAAAAAACCCCATCCCAAAGGCAGCAGTTTCACCAGTTCTTCATCCTCTTTTTGTTATTGTTGCTGGTTTTGATGGTTAAGTTCCGGGCGGTCGAGCCAATCATTAACCGGGTGGATGGGATGGGTGGAAAAAAGATTTCCATCACGTTTTACTATTCGCTTTTCCAGCCCATCTTCAACGCCGGTTTTATGTTTTGGTGGTGTGTGCGTGCGAGAGAGAGAAAGATACAATCGAACGTATTAAGCTACAGAGCGCTTGATGGAAGAAAACATCCAACGAAACCGCCCGACCAAACGCTGACGCCCATTTGTCAATCGGTGTGTTTTTCTACCACGTTAACGCATTCCGCACCATCCGACCCGAACACGCGGGAAAAGCCATGCCACGCGGTGTCTCGCGATGTTCTGATCTGGCAAAAGGGCTTGCTTCGTGCGTTTCCGACGCATTGTCACAAGACCTTGCCCGTAAACAAAGAACCTGCCGTTGGATGGGCTGGGAAAGTGGAAACGAAGGTGGAGACGCAGAAACGGACGCAAACTAATCGCATGGCGGCGTGGAGAAAAAGTGACTAGAAAGCAAGCAACAACAGCCACCAACCGCAAATGCAGGCCTCAACGTGGTGTTGTATCGAAAAATGGGTGACCAAAAATAGACATCGATCTTCGCGTGCCTGCCCGCGTTTCGTCCCAATTCCATACCGAGCGCTTTCTTCATTTTCTCTATAAATATAGCGCTTCTTCTAGTTTTGTTTTTTTTTCATTCGTTCCACTCGCATCCCATTGCCACGGCTAACCTCTTATCCCGGAGGGCACAGACGACATACGCTGGAAAGTGGAAGTTCACTGTGGTGAGTTTTCTTAGTGAGAAAATGGATTTCTAGCTCACATCATCGTTGGTGAGCTCACAACCCGATGAACCAATGTTCCAGACAAAAATACGCACACAAATGATTTCCTTGCAAATAAACAATCCTTATATTTGGAATAAGTTTTTTTTTACTTCCCCGAATGGTTTGAGTTCTGCTTTAAAAGCCGTTTTGGCGATGAAACATGTAAAGAATCAATAAAAGACGTAATTATTCAAAAAAAAAGTATGTGTGCAATTATTAGGTTACAATTGGATTTCAATAATTGTTCATGTTTCATAAAAATTAAAAACAATTAACATACATGCAATTCGGGACAGATTTTAATTAATTAGTGAGTAAGTTCATTCAGTACATTGAATATTTTACTATTTTTAATTGTTATTAACGTTTGACATTTCTTTATACTTTTTAAATGAAAAATCTGTACCAATTGATCTCTGTATTTGTGTTTTACATATCCTATTGCAAGTGCTCTCATGAACGCATTGAATTATTGAACATTTTGCCCAGAGCGTACATTTCACAAGACACGCCAAATCCGTGGAAGAAACACCAAATATAACTATAGCCCACTTCCCTACCAAATATCCCGCATATTGATCTCCGAATGTATCCACCCGCAACATCCTCTCCGAATGCTGCGTACCGTTCAATCGATATTCTTAAAATATCTTCCCGCCGAAGGCGAAGGAAATTATAACGCCAACACTTACCCACATTTTCCAGCTGCGGTCACCCATTCCCGCGCACACCCAGTACGCGACGGGTTGTACTAAATTAAATGAAGATCGTTAAGAAGACGTACTTGCGTACCATGCGTAGCGCGTCGAGTTTCCCGGAATCCACCCACCGAAAAATGGTTCGCCAAGGAAAAAAGGGGGAAAATATCCCCCTTGGTGCAAGAGCGTTACCGCGCTTACCGATCGAAAATTGACTCCAGCGTCTGTGCGCCTGTTGGAAAAATGCATTCCGATGGAAAGCGGCGGTGAAACAGGGAAGACACTCGGAGCTGAAGAAAAGAAATGCAGTGAAAAGAGAAAGTGATGGAGTGATTCAATTACGGGAAGGGATCGGTATCGGTTGTGCCATTGTTGGATGAGAACTATTTTTAAATTACGAATCGTACCCATCGGTTACGATATTTGATTTGAGGGCACGAACACGTCCGTAAGAACATTCAACAGGGGGTGGGGGTGTTTTTCTTCTAGTGCGTGGAATGTGCAGAATATTCGTTGTAATTCGATGCGTGTGTAGACGGAGGTTAACAAAATATCGATCCTCACTCGTTATTACATGCAAATGGCAAGATTCGTTTATTATCAACATCTTGTGAGAAGGTACACGTTTCTATTCTTTTTTATTTTGTTGTAAACTAAGATTGAGGCGCCGGTCTTCGAGCGGACAGGACCGAGGTTCGAATCCCATTCGGGGTGTTCTCCCGTACGCAGGACTGACTATCCTGTTGCGGGTAGATTCAAGTCACGGAAGCCAGAAATGGCAGCCCAAGACCTTTCTCGGTTTTGTAGCGCTATATGAGAAGAAAAAACTAATTTAAAAATACAATTTTTTTTATTATTTTTTTTGATTTCTTTTTACTAACACGACTTGGCACAGGAACAAACCAAAAAAATAATATTAATCTTGACTTGTTTCATACACAGATCAAAAACTTCAGTTGCAAGTAAATCAAAACCAAAATGAACTCTATACCTTTTTTCATCCGACTTGCAGTCATTTTGTATAATTGTGTTACAATTTTAATAAATTTTACGAAGCAAATAAATTAATGCTGGTTACAATACCTCCCATTTTCATTCGTGATTTAATTATTTAGTTCATTCATGTAATAATACTCTAGATCTGTGTATCACTATTCGTGTTAGTAATACAAATTACCCTGCACGTTCAATGCTGCAGTGAGGGAGAAATTTTCCAGCGCTTTCCCTGCAGCATATATTTCCCCCAAAGAGCACCGGAAATAAACTTCCTTATGGAGGAGATTTGAAAAGACATGGGAGAAATGAGTCACAAACACACACTACACTGAGCGGACAAATTTAAGTGACATCCCAATTATGCTACGAAACCATACGCAAACGAGGCCGATGACACTAAGTAAAAACAGAACAAACAAAAAATCGATCTATGCTCTCTCGCTTTCCCATTTCATAACAGGCCCGAGGGTTGTCAACTGCGGTCTCGTAAATAACTTGTTAACATGTCGTGGCAGCGTTGGTGTGTCGTTACACTTTCACTCTTCCAGACGGTGGGGTCCGCTTTTAACTGGCGTTTGCTTAATCTATGCCAGCTACATCGATCTTCTTGGCCGTTCGTGGGTGACGTCCATAACGGAATCACTTACAGGACATCCAGCCGAATCGAATGAGCTGAACGCATTCGAACGATCCCACAATGTGCGTTTGCAGCGTGTAGGTGCAGATAATCTTCTTATCATCGAAGAAAAAAGAAACAATCCCGCTTTCAAATAGCGATGGTCCTACCACGATCGTAGGACAAATGAGTTAGCTGCCTATCTAAATTGAGAAACCCCATCTGTCCTGGACGAGGTGAAAACATTAAGCCTTTGCCGGCCGATTCTGAGTGGTAGTGATAAATACCCTACGCCTGAAGTTACACATGGCGCTTGATACGTTGGTGCGCGTGTGAGCAACATATTTATTGCATCGAAACTGTTTCCACTAGACGATTGTTACCTTGCGAAGCGCATCATTCTTATTATACCAATTTATTCGCTGCTCAACATACGTACGCCCCCTTCACCGTGGCACTTCCATGCCGCCGACCGGAACCACGGCGAGTCTAAGGCAACGCTTGTATTTATGAGTACGAATGTTGTGTGGAGGTTCTACGGCTTGTTTTTTTTTGTTGCCATCTCCTTCCCCTTACTCCATTTCGGTCACTCCCGGCGCATTCTGCACGGGATGTGCGCTTCCATGTCGTCCGTTTTTCGTCTGCCTGCGCACAACCGATGTTTTTGCCCTTCTGAGAAATGCGTTCTGCTCAAGTGGTAAGCTGCACGTGGCTGCAGGCGCAACGGATGCAATCGAGACGCAGCTAAACCCACACACACACACACACACACGCTAAGGAACTCACTAAAAGGGCCATCAGTGCAGACCGCTACGAAGGCACGAGCTGATCGAGGGTCTATGGCTAACCCAGCGAGCCCTTTGGACCACCACCATTATTCACATCCTTCTGTTGTGCGGAACACCGTGTGAAGTGGAATCGGCAAACATGCCCGGCGTCAGTGCAACAGGTTGGTGCTGCGAATGAAGATGCGAACAGATTTTTATTACAGCAATCATTCTGAAGCAGTCCGACGAACGGAAACGGTACGAATACGATGCAGGAAAAGCGAAAATGGTAAATATTTTAATAAGTTTTTTTGTAACAATGAAATCAATTAACAACTGAGGAAAATAACGTCACAAATAAACACAAACCAAAATAAATAAATAATGCATATTAAAATTAGAAATAATTTAAAAATGCTTTAGTTAAACCAATTAATTTCATAACAAACATAACACGCCGAGTAACAATGTAAAATAGATAAGATAATTAAGGACATGGAAAGTGTTATAAAGAAGGACATATTTAAATGCTGGTTTCCTAAATGTGTCAGATGATGATGCTGACAGAAGGGTGTCCGAAAGATTCCTCAAGATCAGAAATGCCCGAAGCCAATGTTAGAGAGCGCCAACATAGACAGCAAATTGGCGAAGGGTTTTAGCGTCCACTCCCATTCCGTCTTTGCGCATCGGCGTTTAATGTTCCTTCTTTGTGCACGCCCGAATGGTTTGCGCCCTGAGGAAACTGTCCACCGGCAAACCACTGACCCGGGAGCCGGTTGCAAAAATCGTTCCACCTCCAATTGGAATCTCGTCCACCAGAGGACAAACATGAGGTCCGTGATGCGTTTTTCAAAGCTGCTCATTCTGGGCCCCGGATCACACATCGACTGTCCATTTCCTAGCGACTTTGTTCGGCACCACTTTCCGTCCATTTCTCTCGCACACTCGTCAGCCCGCAATCGTCCCCCCGCCCCCCTCCCTCATTGGGCCACTGTCCCAAAACCGGATGGCGTAAACGCGTATGCTAAAGATGAGCCCGCGTGGCTGAAATGGCGCAACTGTGCCGATATGATGTGCGTTTAGTTGGAGTTTTCCTTCCCCCCTACGTTTGTCGTTTCGTACTTTCTTATTCCCAACAGTTCCAGCCCACAGTTCCGTTTCAATACCTTGCGCATTTCTCACTTGCCTGTTTCTTCCCCACCCGAACTCGGTGGTTTTGTTTTCCGTTTGTTACTGTTTTGTTTTTGTATCTTTCCATTTCCAGTTCGTCGTTTCGTATTGTTTCTTTTCTGTTTTTGTTGCTTAATTCGCTTGTTTTTCTCTAGTCTGGTTTTTGTTACCTTCTCATCAACTCATCAACCATCGGACCATTTTGATTCGTTTACTTTTCGGTTTAGGCCGCTTCGACTGACCGCTTCTGCATTTCGTTTCGGTTGTATTGTTATTATTTCCTTTCTCTGTTTTTTTTGTTTTTCTTTTTTGTTACATTATTTTCCACTCACCAGCCCAACCTTCCATGGTGCGGTTTGCTTTGACTGTGTGCATTCGGTTCCCTGCTCATCGCTGCCGTGTCTCCGTTGGGCTGCTGCACATGGAAATACATATTTTATGCTACACATTTTATTTACCTTCGACCGTACTGCGGCATGTACGGCTTGGCCGGTTTCTCATGGTTCGGCATGGTTGGCATCTGCTGCTGTCTACCTCTTACGAATCTTTCACCGCGAGTGTATGCAAGAGCAATAGGATGATAATGGACGGAGCAGTGGAAGTTCGCTTAGAACAAACGACCGGACGCTTTAGCAGGTGAATGGATGGTCCCACAGGTGGAGAAGGTGGAATGTTTCAAGCAAAATCCGAACATGGGTGGGAAAAGGAATTGTCAGCGGACAACTCGAGTGTGCGAGCCCTCGAGCAGGGCAATAAAGTGGTACGAATATATTAAAAGTATATACATTTAAATTATGATTCCTAACATCAATACGATGGAAGGGAAGAGAACGTCAAAATGTTCTGTCAGTTGCTTATGTATTTGCTTCTATTCCAACTGTTTGTAGCAATATTGTATTGTTTATTTGATAAAATATTTTGCCATGTGACTGATAGTTTCCTTTACATTCTTTCCCAATTTGCATTCTTACAACTTTGTTATGCCTCTCGAAAATACACTACACGATGCAAAAAGTGTTAGTGTAGTGTTATGCATATGGCGTACACTAGCTTCACAACTAGCTCAAACACACAGCCATCCCTTCGCTACGATCAAACGGAAAACAAAAACAAAAACCGCTCAGTGGCAACGGTGCAAGAAATCGAATAAATTTATTGCGCTACGCCACGATCTTTCACCAACCATTTATCATTTCGCCAGCGCCCGTTGGGGCAGAAGCGCACGGCGACTCGCTCTCCGTTTGACCTTAAGCGACAAACCTGCACACTACAAATAAGATCCCACAGACCCGTGTGAGGGATTGCCAACTGTCCGAAATATGCGCTTGGCCTGCGATCAAATCGCCAAATCGTCCCGTCCCCCCACACCAGAAGGAAAACCACCCCACCCGATGGAAATGTGAAAACCATGGCCCGATCGTGATGGTAGTGTTGTTTGTCTTTTCAGAGATTCATCATTCCGGGGTTCCGGGGAATGGGAATGGAGCGGGCGACTCATCATTTGTCTTTCTAACGCCACCGGAAAAGGCGCCCGTAGAAAGGCGTGATTAGCAAGTGGACGCTGTAAACTTTCGACGCGATTTCTTGTTTCATACGAGTCGGTAGCCTTTTGATTGTTTGTTTGATCGTTATGTGCGTATAAGATTGTCTGTCTATGCGTGAGTGCAATTTTTTAAATCAAACTTGATAGCGAATTCGACTTAAAGTTAAATATGTGTCTATTTGCAGCAGTTGATAGGCACAGGAGTTTTAATTCGTCATTTAAAATCACGTCACTGTAGCCTATATATTCCACAAAAGTATAGTATGTAACGCTTCGCTAATGTAAAAGAAAGCAAAATTACAGTTTTGCCTATACATGTTTAAGTGATTCCTCAACGCAATTAATTGTAGAGACGTGTAATTGAACCCACCTGAACAGTTGGTATGAATGAATGATGAATTAAATCTTTCTCATGAGTGTTTTACTCATCTGATGAAGGTGTGATTTAACTCATGTATCTCACCAATGAATGAACTTATGAGCCATATCACTCATGAAAGTGTGATGTAACTCATGAGTCATCACTCTTTACGGCGAGTATCCATTCGACCATACATCAGTGTAACACATTAAAGAGAACGCAACTCACTCACGCAACGCAATCATCAATGCAACTCACTCACTCAGTGTTAACTCACCCGGGTGGGTGGTTAACGTTCCTCCCCAGTAACATGTATGGCTCCCGGACATAGAGGACTAAGGAACATCTCGCCCACCGGAGATTGTAGTACGATTCCCCTGAAGTTGCGTTCGAACCGAGAACCTGCTCTGTTTCCCAGCAGTATAGAGGATTCAATAAGTTGAGTGTTTTAATCCAATATATGCTTCCAACGCCTTCCGTTAGCCATCTTTCATACTTAATTTGAGATCGCAGCATATAACCGATGATTGTTTATGGCTCCATCCCGCTGGTGAGTATCCATAAACCGTTCATTTCGCATGGGGTCTTCAACGTAAGCTCTATAACTTTCTTTTTGCCAACCCATAAGCCGGTAATCGTTGAGGTCGATTGGAATGACTATGTTACGATGAAAATCGCTCCTGTTTTTATCTTATCTTCAAAAGCGATTCTAAAACACTTCTTCATACTCCACCCTGTGCACTAGCATATGGTGACAGAGCTTCTGAGAACCGCAGAAGGTTTCGTCATATTTTAACAACGGGGTTTGCAGCTGTTTTCATATGTCTTGGCAAATTGAAACACGCTGCATATTGTCTTTCCTTCACACACGCAACGAGATACAGCGAATGGTCGAGCAAAATGTTTAGCACAAATTCATAACTGTCGGGTTGATTTTTTCTAGCTGCGATAGAGTCGTGTGCAGTAGGTTCGTTGCATTTATTCAAGCTATTTCTCTGGCACCATTTGTAATGTAGGCCTGTCGATACAGGAAGGAAGGATATGTGGGCATGCGACACGCTTAATCCGATCCAGTTGGACCACTCTGGCTGCAAATGGTGAGACCTTCGGTCATCGCTGCTACCTGTGTAACGGATATGTCTAGGTTGATCAGCTCGAAGCAGATAAGCAGTCGGTTTTCGCTGGCTCCAGCCTCGTTAAAGGAGAGTTCGTATATTAAGTTAACCTTCTGCATGGTGGCTTGGTACAATGAAGAATAGAACGTTGCTAGCTGCGAAATATAAAAGGAAACACTTAGACGTAATCAAACGACAACAACTGGCACAG
Organism: Anopheles culicifacies; assembly: GCA_000473375.1. Lineage (NCBI taxonomy): Eukaryota > Metazoa > Arthropoda > Insecta > Diptera > Culicidae > Anopheles > Anopheles culicifacies. Next base: position 12,238 of record AXCM01004644.1, on the reverse strand, counting down.
AGTCTGTGTCTGCGGATTATGGAACTTACCGAGGAGACACATGTGGCGACATTGCTGTTCTGGGCTACACCAAGACTTTCACATACGAAAACTTGTGCATCAAGATCCTCGAAGTCGAGCCTGATCTGATCGATCAGGAGCATAATGACTTGCTTCAAGTGCAGGAGACGTTGGACTTCCTTATCGACGCACATCCAACCGGCATCGAAGGAAATTTCAAGCAGAGTTTCGATCGGTTCCTTGTACTTTTGGTAACAGTAGCGACCGTATTCATCGTTGCCCATCAGCACATCAACTAACTGATTGATCAATGGATTGTCAACCACGTTGATACCGTTCTTAATTGCCGTTATCCGTGTTGAGAGTGCTGAGCTGATGGAGTTGAAAGCACCCGCGATGGCTGAAGTAGCACCGACAAGACGGGAGGCGGCCAGAGCGTTGCTCAGACTCGATATGGCTGCGAGCAGAGCACTATGCTGTGGTGCACTGGTAATACCTGAATATCCGCTTATTCTTCCGGCAACAACTCCAACGTATACTGCGTTCGCTGACAGGTCTGATCCAATGAAATTTTCGATGTCGGTGGTAACACGTTCAATTTCACTGGTGAATTGGTTGGCCTCAGCGCTGATATCGCTATTTACATCAGCAACAATTCCAGCCACGTAACTATCTGCTTCGGCAATGTTTTCGATGGTGACCGTCAGGATGTACTTCACCAGCGGCAGGTACGTGCGCAATTTGGTAGCAGAGTTCAACAAGCTATACGCTAGCTTCAGAGTGACGAACTGGGACAATACTTCCGCACTGACGGTAGCAGATCCTGCACTATTTTTCGCAGCCAGCACGGCGGTTTTAACGGCTGTTGTTTTCGCCTTCAAGTCGGTCAAACCCAAAGCGATGCGTGTGAAGGCATCGGTCAGCTGATCAGCGATACCAGTATAGGAAATACCGTTAAGCTCTGTTGAAATGGCAGCACCATCGCCTGAGATGTAAGTAGTCGCTGCGTCAATAGCAGTGAGAAACGGTCCAAAGGCGCTATCTATATCGCCATCCGAAGCGCCTACTAAGGTATCGTAACCGGCGACTACAGCTTGGAACTTGGTACCGAACTCGGTTATGACGGTTTCAATCTTCGTCTTTGTAGTAGCGAGCTTCGTCACGCCGGATGTTAAGGTGCCAACCGTCAGTCCCTGGATGGCATCCCCAGTAACCTGTGCCTCGACTTTCTCGGCGGTAAGTTTGGCACTGGCAGGAATATTGTTGGTAAGACCGAACTGTGGTCTCGGCTCAGCAGAGAGTCCCTGTGCGAAGGGAAACAGTTAGCCACTCATGCAAATGTCCGGACGGTGTGTTGAACGCTTTGTTCCGTGCAACGGCCAAAAATCTTGTCGATGTGGCCACTAGTACTTACCTGCAGTAAGCAGATGATGCCGAACGCTAACACTAGTCGATTCATTTCGTAGACGTTCTCTGCTAAGCAAGAGGACAAGAAACTGATTGCATCCCGTCTGCCCACTGCACTTATATACGGTGGTTGTGTTTTGTTCCTCCGCGCCGACACTTCCAGCACCGAACGGCAGTACGCGTTTTGGCACGAAGCAGCTGTTCAAACGAAGACAATCTCGGTCTGTGCGTTGAAATTTTCCATCCCCATGGTTTCGCAGGAGACACGTTTTAGGCAGAAAAGCCCATTTTTTTTTCTTTCTTCATTTCTACAGCACCTCGCTGTGGAAGTGTTCGCAGCGAGCTCATAAAGTTTGCTAGGAACCACGAGTAACTAGTATCTAGTCTAGTATCTATCTAGATTTAGTATCTAGTATATTTAGTATTTAGGATCTATATTTTAGAATTCATTCTAAACCTAATTCAGCAACCAGTGAATGTTTTGAACATTGTTTAACTCAGACATTTGACTAACAATACTCATACGTTTATTAGCAAAGCCCGATCCGTTTAGTAATTTTTGTCATTGATCTAGCCCACTGAGAGTCATTGGAAGCATACGTGTTCCATCATAGTTCTGTACAACATATTCGTTCGAGATGCATAATAATGGTCTACAATTTACAGTTATACTCATTCCGTATCTTTATTTCAGTTTTAAACATTCAAATCATACACACAACCCAAGCTTTCCGCTACAATCGATATCAGGTCACATAGCATTTCGCCACGTCCCTGGTAGGGATACGAACAGACACAGCAAACAGACAGCTTGCGTGCAAAGCGAATGCGAAAAAAAAAACACGAAGCACTCCCAAAATGCTGCTGTACAAATATGTCTAGCTGTTAGACATCTCCGATGACAGAAATACAAGCTCTTAGCGCGAAATTTCAAATCCAAAAAAAACACACACACACGCATGGATGCGCAAACATTCAAGTTACGTTCGATACGACCTACGCTCCGTATTACTTACTTACTTACTTACGTATCAGGCGCTACAACCACTTCGTGGTCTTGGTCTGCTGCAACAATCCTCGATACCGTTCGCGGTCCAGCGCCGTCGTCTGCCAATCCGTTATCCCGGCCATTCTGGCGGACGCATCCACGCCATCACTCCATCTCAGTTTCGGCCTAACACGCCTCCTGTGTCCATGTGGACAGCCTAAAATGACTTTACGGACTGAGTCGTCCGGTGTCATTTAGCATGACGTGACCAGCCCACCAGAGCCTGGCGAGTCTAACTCGCGGCACGATGGTGAGATCATCGTACAGCTCATAGAGCTCGTCATTGTAGCGGCTCCTCCATTGTCCTTCCATTGTGCTTTGACCCCAGATAGGTGAATTTCTGGACGACTTCAAAAGTGCGGTCACCTATCTGTACATCACCCCTGCGTAGATTAGTGCTCGATGCTTTGGTAAGCTTCTGCTACATAGGAGAGCCTCAAATCAATTATGTCTATGTCATCAGCGTATGCCAGGATCTGGATTGACTTATAGAAGACGGTCCCCGATGTTTCCACCTCCGAGTCACAGATGGCTCCCTCTAGCGCCAGATTGAAAAGAAGACAGGCCAGCCCATCTCCCTGGTATGGTAGCAAAGGGCCTTGAGAGTTTTCCATCCACCTTCCCCTGGCATGTGATGTTGGCCATTGTCATCCTTACAAGCCTGGAAAGCTTGGCAGGAAATCCAAAAGAGCTCATTGCGTCGTATAGTTTTACCCTGGCTATGCTCCCAATGAAAATTCCTTATTCAGCTCCCCATAATCAGAATATTCGCTTTCGCAGCTTTATGGCTTAGTTTTGCTTGTTTTATTAAATATTATAACAAAGCTATGGGTTTGGACCCTTCACCGCACACTGTTTGATGTTATCCTGCAGCTCGGCAATGAATCCATCCGCAATCGAACGTCTCGACAATTCGATGCAAATTTTGGTCCGCTGTTTACTCGCATTCACTTCGGTGGTGGTCAGATCGAACAACAGATCGTACTTGTCGGCAAAGTAGTCTCCCAGCGGCGTCTGTGACTGTGCAATCTGTATCGGAAGAGGGTACAGCTAATGATCGGGGAAAAAGGCATAAAGCTCTCCATCACTTACCCGTGCGACACATTCCGCTAACTGTAGCTCGTTGCATACGGTTAGCCAGTCGTAGATATCCTCAAAGTCGAATGCACTCACATCGAGCACGGTCTGTACGGTAGTGGCAAGTGCTGCTAGCCGTGGAATTTCGCGCTCGACGCACACGATCGACTCATCGAGTAGATACCTGATGACGTAACTTACCAATGCCTTGTACTTGTTGAAACAGTACCGAGCGTACGGTCCACCGTAGATAAGCGTTTGGATCAAAGCTTCGATCAATTTGCTGTCGGCGATGGACACTACTTGTGGATCGCTTATCGAAACCATACTCTTGATAGCGTTCAGATAGTTTTGCAGCTGACTCGCAACGGCGAGTACATCCCTCTCAGGATCTGCCAAAGTGGTCGAAAACTTGGCCAGCATGTTAGTGATCTCAGGTCCCAGGACCGGATCTTCACTTATCCCCAGTAGCTGTATTAATTCTTTCGCGTCCGCATAGGATGAGGCGAGTGCTTCTATGCCCGACTTTAGCGTCGCGTAGAAACCTTGCTCAGCCGCTTGCAGTGATTGTACTACGAGTGCTACCATGGCGTCCAAAGCGGCCACGGTACTGGTGTACGCGTTGAGGTAGTTATCAGCCTCGACCACATCTTCGATGGCGGTGTTGAGCGTGTATCGAAGCACGGGAAGGAAGGCTCGCAAGCTGCGCACGGTCCGTATCACACTGTACACCTTTTTCGCTGTTATATGCTTCGTCAGGATGGCCGTCGAAATGGATGTCGGTGAGCCTGCCTCCGCTACAGCAGCAAGTATGGCCGACTTCAGCGTACCGATCTCTACCTGTAGTGTCTTTAGAGCGGTATCGATCCGCCCGAAGCTATCGGTGAGCCGATCGGGAACATTGCTTCCAATGAGTGCCGTCAGACTGGCACTGGTCGTGGGTAGCAAGTTTGCGATCCGACCAACTGCATCTTGGATGCTCGTTAAAGCCGCATCGAACAGTGCGGTTGGATCGGCCGAGGAACTTTGGGCGAGAGTCGACAGAGCGTTCGCTATGGCGGTACCGTCCTGTGAAACGGTAGTGCCCGTTTCTTTTACGATTCGTACGATCTCCGGTAAACCGTACGCAGTTTGCGATATCGTGGCGGCCACTAGATTCGAACCCGCCAATGTATTCACATAGGTAGATGCTATGCTCACGCTGGACAATACTTCCGCCGTACCGAACACGCTGTTCGGCAGTCCATAGTCAGGGCTGGCAATGGTTAGCGAACCCTGGAAGGTATAGCAAATGGTTCAAACTCAACTTTTGCACAAAATTTGCACATTGCTTCATACCTGCAACAGTAGTAGTAGTACGAACAGTAAAGCGACACGATCCATACCGTGTCGTGATCCGGTGGTTCGGTTTGCCCAATACAAGCTGTGCTCCGTACCCAACTGAACTACGCCTGTGATACTGTGCTGCTGGAAATGATCTCACACGCGTACCATGCAAGTCTTTCTTGGGGCACGTTGTATCATCTGTATAAATAACGCAAATATTGTGTCTCTTTAATTTTTTGCGACAATCCCCCCACTTTATGCGAAGGGAACCGATTTTGATAGGTTAATTGTTTCCAAATAAATTACTGTGAGTCAGGATAGCGAAGTAATGTGTATGATAATACTACAGATTTTTATTTTACTCTTTTACTTTACTAATTAAAAATTAGACTAGATTTTGCTAGATGAGAATGAGCTTTAAACCCTTCGTTAGTAAAATGAAGGTCCTATGAGATATATTCATATAGAATGCTTTGTCCTTTTCTCCAAACATCCTGTTACTTTTAAAGTTAGTTTAATGCTTTATGACAACTGCTCACTTCATCCATTCTCATCGTTCCATTTTGTATGGGCTAGTATTGATTGCTTAACTTCCATTTGCCATCACGCACCTAAAGCGATCGACCGGTATGTAAACCTTTGCTTTTAATTCGTTGCAATTTATCTTCCTCGCTGTCACGCCGGTCTCCACTTTCCCGATATTTGAACAGATTGCTTTTCGTAACACGCAACAAATAAATCGCCAAGAGGAAGAATTCTTTGCAGATTTCATAATGTTGCGCTTATGCAAAACTCCCTAAAAGATGCCTCATAACGCAAGCGATGTTGTTGTATGAGGCTTTATTTAAAACAATCAAATTTTGTTGTTAAACCTTCCATTGCTCATTCTTATGCGAAACTAATAACATCACCGTGCGGTGTGCGTTGCGTTGAGTTCCATGAAATCTGTTTCCAGTGACAGTACCATCAACCTCGCAACTGTACTGTGTGCACAGCTTGTCTGACATGTGTTCGCACAATAGCGAACCCGTCTGCATTCCCAGAATTGGGTGGTTGTCGGCGAATGGCATGGCATTGAATGTATGGCGAGACGTGATAGCATACGTACGATCGTACCGATTCATATTTGAAACTAGCGCATACCAAGCTAGTCATCAGCAGCGTTAATCAGGATGGGATATTCGATAGTTGCGCTCTGCCTGTTGTCACTGTTGCAGGTAAGGACTTTGATTTTTACAACGCAAAAAAGGACAACTTCTACCTCACACTAACTTACTACACCCTTCAGTACACGGCGGCGGAACCAAGGCCCGAGTTTACAGTTGGTGTGTCCGTACCGGGCACGAACAGGGTCGGACTCGCTGCCAACCAGGCACAAACCATCATTTCGAACGTGAAAAGTTCCTCCGAAAGCTTTACCATCCGTGCCGAACTGCCGCTGTTGGCAAGCGTGCTTACAGTGGTGCAGAATGTGGCGAACCAGTTTCAACCCCTGGGAACGGCCCTCATCACCAGTATCACTACCCTGGCGAGTGATACCAGCGGCAACGTTGATACTGTGTACGATGCAGCAATCACAGCAGTCGACAATACGGTAACATTTGCGGACGTAACGTTACCAGGGCTTACGAACCCACTCATACCGTTGATCGGTAGAGCGCTGCTGGAAAAATTCGAGGACAGTTTAAAGCACATCGGCAAAGCGCTGACGGCACTGAAAGCGGTACTCATTGAGCTGAAAACGGGCACCAAGAATGCAGTTACTGAGGCTGGCAGTACCACGGACATATCGGCGACCATCATCAACAGGACCCTCCCACGCGCAACGATAACAAAGCTCGTTAACGCACTGCACATGCTTAGAGCTAATGTACCGATACTAAAGTACACCATTGACAGTACGATCGAGGGTCTCGGCATCGCCGACCAGTACATGCTCGATCTCTCCGCCAAGGTGGACAGTACGATTGGGGAGAAATCAAGCATCGCCGCTGATCTGGATGGTATTATCGGATCGATCGATAGAACGATCACCGACACCATGACGACCGTCGGTACGGATCTCGCAAATCTCAAAACGGACTATGCCACCCTAACAAACCTAGCCACCGCTGCCAGCGCGAGCAAGCTAACTGCGGTACTGGGCGCGTTTGAAGCCAACCTGGTCGAGCTGAGCTCCAAAGATCCTACCATACTGGCCCAACTGAACAGCTTAAAAGAGTCACTGCTCGATGTGTACGATGTTGCCGCACCGCTGTACTTCATCTTCGACAGCACGCTGGTGAACACACTGATCGCAACGCTGGTTGCAAACGGCAACTACTCGCAGTACTGCTTCTACAAGTACAAGGACTATCTGTTTGCCATGCTCGCCGCCGTCACCATGGAGGCACGCGAATGTGTCGACAAGGAGGTGCAGCGGTTGGAGTACTTCCGCAAGACGATCGAAATTATGCTCAACCTGCTGTTTTTCGACTTTGAAGACATCTCCGGTGACCTGACGGTGTGCAATGAAATTAGTGATGCGACCAGCTTGGAGGAATGCGTCGCCTCGGTAAGTATGCTTGTGTGGTGTGGTTTCTGTGGCGCTGCTAACAGCTTCTCTCCTTCGTCAGCTGGAAACGATCTACACCAGGCTGGAGGCGGCCTTTGGTGATATGTTTGCGTTGGGGTACGACATCATCAGTCACGAGGTTAAGGCTACTAGCAATCGGTTGAAGATTTGCATGCGTTTGTCACAGTCGGAGCTTGGAGACACAGAAATTCCGATGCTGATCACGAAGATTACCGATTGTGCCGCGCTCGGCCCAACAGCGGAAAATGATTGAGGAGGGCGAGCAGAGGAAATAAAGCGAATCTTATAGTAATATATCCGGTTGTTTCTTTATTGATCTTTTGGGGGGAAGGGGGGGACGGTTTTGAATAAACATTACGATGACTTTTCTGCCCACAGTTTCAAAATACATTTAAAAAAGACGAAAAAAACCAAACGTTAGCAGTAAACGCATTTTATTGATCTAGAGTCCTACCCAGTATATCCGGTCGACACAGGACAGTCACTCGGCATAATGCATCCATCCACCAGGAACCTTCACAGCAAACAGACGAGTGTGAGTTTTCAGCTCGACAAATGGAAAGGGAAAAATCTGCACTGCAAATCTCGATCTGCCACTGTTCTGCATGTCTGGTTTCGTGGCTCTTTGAACAGCTGGCAGCTACAACGCGGAACGTACAGCCATACATCGCACACTGCGCAGCACCTTTCCAGCTGGATCAGCATCAGTTACCACGTAGCAGTATTCGCTAGCCGATTGGTGCTGAGAATTGAATACATTCGTCCTGTACTGGTGATTCTAGTTGAAGTTGGTGTTGCTCTAACATTGATCACTCCCGAAGACGAACCCGTGGTTTCGCGATGATGCGCTTGCTAGCGTTGGCTCTGTGCGTGCAGAGTCTCTTACAGGTGGATACGATCGTGCACCGCGTGCATTGGCAGTACCTAAGCACACACTAATGTGTCACTTTCTGTCTCGTAGATTCTGCCGATGGCGTTGGCGAAGCCTGACTTTGGCATCAGCCTACCGATCACGAGCAGTGGAAAGGTATCGCTTGCCGCTCTCGGGGCAAGAACCGTACTGGAAGCAATCGACGACAATACACCATTCACCGTGGAAGCAAACTACAAAGGACTGCAGGATCTGGCGAACATTGTCGTTAGCGTTGCATCAATGACGGTGAACTTGGGCAGTGAGCTGGTCCCACTCGTAACGAGCCTGGTGTCCGATGTGTCCGGCGATGTGACCACCGTGTTCGCGACCGTGTTTACGAAGATAGGTGACATCAAAACTGCGATCGGTACACAGCTACCTACGGCAATTGCTGGGATGAAAGCGCTCTTCAAAACTCACTTCGACAGCGAAGGTCTCGACTACATACCGAACCAGCTAACTGATGGATTCAACCGGATCGTGCTAGGGTTGGATGATCTGAACGCGAAACTGCAAACTCTTAAGAAGGGAATTGACGATGCCGCAACAGCGGCAGGCAGTGTAGCGGACCTCACGGATCCGCTGGTGAAGAAGTTCGTCAAGCCAGCGTACGTGTACAATGTCGTATTTGCCATCAACCAACTGAAGGCCTACCTGCCGGTGGTTAAGTACACGATCGATAGTACGCTCGAGAACATTAATCTGGCCGACGACTACCTGTTGCTAGTGTCCCAAGCCCTACAACAGTCAGCCGGCACTACCACGCAGTCGATCAGTTCCGTCAAAACCGTTACGGATGCGATTTCGCAAGACGTTAAAACGGGCCTCAACGGGTACGCCTCCGATTTCAGCAATATGCAGACGGAAATTGGTTCATTCCCAAGGCTTTCCACCGCGGCAGATATAGCCAGAATAAACAGTGCGTTGGGCAGCTATAGTGCGGCGTTTGGGACACTCACCACCACACGCTATCCGGCGATGGATACGCATCTGCAGAATCTTATCGACGCGATGACGAATGCTCTTGCCGCCAGTTCCACTCCAGGCCAGATCACGTCCGATTTGCTCGATAGTCTCATTCTCACTGTGATTGAGAACGGGAAATATGCACAGTTCTGCTTCAACAAGTACTACGGACTGGTGTTTGGATTCCTTACCTCCCTCGGGGACAGTGCAGGATTGTGTTTCGACAAGGAGATTCCACGCCTGCAGACCCTGCAGGACACCTTGGTTACTGCTCGGGAGCAACTATTGGCGGATTTCGAGTATATCGCCTCCGAGCTAGCTGTATGCGATTCCCTAACAATGCAAGCTAAGCTGGACGAATGTGTACTAGCGGTAAGTGTCCATTGATTCTGCAAGCGCAGGTTGATTCTTGTACGAGTGACACACATTTGTTCTTTTTTTTTCTCCTGCACACAGCTTTCCGGGTTCTATACCAGTCTGTCGACGCAGTTTGGTCTGAAGCTCCAGTTCATTTTCGATTTGATTGAAAACGAAACAGCGGCAAGCACCAACCGGTTCCTCATCTGCATTGAGCTGGTTAAGATGAATCTGGTCGAAATTACCGAGGCGAACCTAATGAACGATATTCGAGAATGTGCCTTGGATGGTCCAACGGCCGATGACTAAACCATTCAGTAATGATTATCAACAGTACTTTAAAGTGAAATATGAATCGGAAAATAAAGTGTCACACTACTTTATGTTGTTGAATATATATATTTGTGGCTTTCTATAGCGGGAAATGTGTCATCTTTCACCTAATATTGCTTCTATATCAGGTTTTCCCTTTTTGTTAATGAAGAACTTGATAAACATCTTTTAAGTCAAAACTAATCTCCTGAGAGGTTAATAAGCCCACCAGTATTCTTGATCCTGTTGCCTAAACAGAAGCTGAAAGAAAGCGCCTTTCAATATGAAATTAAATTTTATGTAATCAACAAACAAACAATACAAGGAGAATACAACATTATACCGTCAATGTCTATACATGCTCACAACGATGCCGTGACCAGGATACAGTGTACAATGCTCGTCTGTCAATACAATGCTTCGTCTTCTATGGCTCCACAACTTCGAAAGGTCTTGGGACCCGCCTTTTCTGGCTTCCGTGAGTTGAATTTACCCAAAGTAGCAGTACTCTAAGACAGGGAAACGATGCTTAAATGGGATTCGAACCTCAGTCGTGCCCGTTCGAAGGACGGCGGCACTATCTCCACGACCACCGAACCGTTGCTTACATTGATACAGTACAACTATAGGAATTGTTGACTTTTAACTATTAATACAAATTTTCGGATTTTTTTTCCTTTTCGTTAATTTATTTAATTAATTCATATTTTTCTATGTATGTACAGTGAAAAAAAGCAACATTTTTTAGGCTGTTGACATTTTTTTACTAGTAAAATTCTGTTTTTTTTTTATTTAATTACTAATAAATAAAAACAAACTTGCGTATAATGCACGGCTGTTTCCAAAAGGCCATTTGATTGGTATATGGTCATATTTAATCAACAGTTGGTTTCATCTTTATTGTTCACAAGCTTCCTGCATGCAGCTACGATTGCCCATAAGTGTCCGCTATATCGTCAATTCAAACCGACATTACATGTACGCACGGAGGCTGTGATAGTACAAACCGCAAGCAAAGCGTTAAGCCAAGATACACCCGAACGAACCGGTTGCCACCTCGTTCGGTACACTCGCTTAGCATGAAACAGTTTATATGATTTACAGATTATTAATAGACAATCATTTGAAGCCGTCGTCGCAAGCGATCGTGCACCGTCCATGTCTGGGGAGGACATCCTCTCCGAAAACCCATTTGCGTTTCCCCACGGTGCTGCCCGATTTGGAAAAGTCTTTACGAAACATTGGCCCCCATCCGGCGTCGAATCAGGGCCGCTATAAATACCCTCCCCCGAAGCATCGGGATGGTGGGGGGGCATCAAAACGAGACCGGCTCTTCCTGCGATCGACCGCACTGACGCTGCACGCGGTTGGATTCCTCCTGGGAACGGTGCCAGACGTTTCGATGCGTCGCCGGCTCGGAGCTACGGCATTGCTGCCGAAGGTGGCGCAGTCGGGTGGCTATTATTAACGTTTATTATGTTGAGAAATGTTTAAATTTAAAATATTATTTTCACCCAAACGTACGTAATCAGATATTGCCATTTCGAATCGAAACCGCGCAATGAGAGGACACACGATCACTTTCCCATCCGCTGGTCTGCTGTTTGGTTGCGCTCGCTAGCTAATGATCGTTACATTCAGCGAAATTAAGCGGAAGGGAAGAGGGAGGATAGGAATGGGGGAAAACTTACTGGAAGGATGGATGCACAACGTGCGGATAGGATGGATGTAGTTGCACCATTTAGCACACATCACCAAAGTGGAAGTGATCGGAGCCCCAGAGCCGACATTGGGGAGACGAAACGTGAAAGATGAGTTAATTAAATGGTGAATTATTTTGCGCTTTCGGCAGCGTCGCTAGGCAAGATTTGTGCGCAACATTGCTGACACGGCTTCGGGCACACATACTCGTCCATTTCGCAACGATCGCATGTGGTTGTGCATCATCGCTGGGTGGGGAAAAGTGTAACGAGGCCAAAAATTGCCACCAGTACCGAAGGCAATAAATCACTACCGGGAGTGGTTCCTTTTATGGCACGTGCGATTCAAAAGGGAAGAAAAAGCAGACGGTGAGGGAGGACAATATTTAAAAATGTAAAATAAACATTATACCGTTTTACAACATTGCTGCAAAAAATATGTGAGTTGAGATTTAATGTAACTTTTATGATTTTTCAAAAATATTCGGTGATCTTGAGTTGCGCGAATGTCAACATTAAGCCGTAGCTTTCAGATAACTCTTGTGAGGAAAGTAATT